>JAFLJL010003809.1:25642-41147 GCA_018398815.1 Conus ventricosus
CCCCCTTTCTTCCCCCTCCCGGGGGCTCACCCCGGAGTCTGGACTGGTTGGTGCCACGCTCTGGTTGGGGCCACGCTCTGGTTGGGACCGCGGACTGGTTGGTGCCACGTGCTGTTGAGGCCACGCTCTGTTGGGACCGCGGACTGGTTGGTGCCACGCGCTGGTTGAGGCCACGCTCTGGTCGGACCGCGGACTGGTAAAAAGCCCGCCGCTTGACTGGCCGCCCTGATCCCCGTCCAGGACCTCCATAACAACGCCACGTTCCCCCCCCCCCCCCCCCCCCCCGGGACGCGCTCTTCACTGCCTGCTTGTGTGTGTCGAGGGTGTCGGCCTTGAACGACTCTCTTCAAGAAGCCGACCCGGTTCGGAGCACCTAGTGCGACAGGGTGCTCCCAGTAGACTTGGAGAGGCAGGGGTGTGGAGGCACTCCATGGTGTGGAAAGGGATGGATGCTGGAAATGTTTATTTATAATTGTGTATATGTTATATGTGTTGAAATGTTGTGATTGTGATTGTGTACGTCGTATGGTGAAATGTTATTTATAAATTGTGCATGCTGTGTGTGTTGGAATGCTTAATTGTGTGTATGTCGTGTGTTGAAATGCTTGATTGTGATTGTGCATGTTGTTGTGTGTTGGAATGCTTATTTATGACTGTATGTTGGTGTGAATAAATGGGGTGTTGTATCGTAATCTTTATTGTGTGGTCTCTTGCGGGCGTGTGAGGTCAGTCACTCCCTTCACTCCCACCTAGACCGATCCTGTCAGGGCAGACCTCCAGGGTCGGTCGTGACAATGGCTGATGTTATAAATGTGATGGAACCCCATTTCATGTCAACTGACGAACGACAGGACGTTTTTCAAGGCCGCGAGGACTAGCTTATGAAGCCAGTCGTCTCCACGACTACGACTACTACTAACTACTACTACTACTCCTTCCACAACTACTACTACTCTATTACTAATACTACTAAATATTGTGGGTGTGCACAGACTCATATTTCTTACTAAGATTGCTTCTAATAAAGTAAAAGTGTGTTAACTCCCACGGCATACAGAAGAAACTTAAACTTGTGCATTTTTTCAAAGAATTTGTTTTGATGGAACCTGGGCGCATGGATGATAATGAAAGTCACACAGTGTTCGCCACTAACAACAGTAGAGATGCAAGTTTCTGGTCGGTGAATACATGTCTTGGTGCAGTCACCCAAGGCAGGTTTTGACATGGTATTTATTGTTGCGGCTCAGAAAAATGTCCGATGGCAAGATGAAAAAGACATTTAACACAGTTCATTCTGGCAATACGGGAACATTCCTGATACCACAAAGATATGTTCATTTAATATGGGCATGAGATAGGAAACTTTTTACGCTTGCTGAGGTTTCCGAGGTTTCAATACTATCTGTCATAAAGGTTGTACCGCGCGCGATGTGTGCGCGCGTGCTGGCGTAAACAAGATTAAGTTTGTTCACTCGTTTGCGTGAATGTACGTGCATACCAGATCCGTCTAAGGGTGTCTTCGGGACAAACATCACTGGATATACTGTTGATGGGAAGACATTTTCCCGATTTCTTATCTGTTTTCTCTCATAAAATAGTCTGCTCATCACTCTGTCATTTCGCCTCGGGAAGATGTTAACAAGTCCTAAAAATATCCTTTCTATGTAAACCCGTTTGACTCCAAGTTGAAATAGAGAAGCGGTTTATAATCGAAGGGGTTTGGGGTGGAAAGGAAACGTTGCTATGTGCAGATGTGGGACCGTAGATCAGAACACGTTTCCTTTCCCATTGTTCTTGTGAGTAAGAACAGAAACGGGATACCAAGTCATGGTAAATCCAGTCAACAGTCAAAAAAAATAGTTAACTGAGTCGGAAGAGAAAACATTTTAAACTGTAAACACGGAACCGAACAAGGCAAAGTTATAACCGCAGTACAAATGCCAAAGAAATATGTATAAAGGGATATAATTTCCTTTGAATGGAGATCCTTATTGATGTAAAAGCAGTGTTTAACAATGAGATAGTGGTCGTAAAACGACGTTCAGTTATTCACAAGACCTGTCGTAATCATTTTTCCTGGTGAGGTGAGCGCATAAAATCCGTTCAAGAATAAAAGCAATGCGTACAGTGTTAATCCTTTAATTGAAAGATTTCCGTTGTAGCCCCTCTCTATACAAAAGAGATTATTTCCCTCAAAATGCTACAGTTGGTGAATCCATGTCAAACATCATTGAAGTCTAATGGCATTCCTAAGTTATAGCAGCATGTATTTTCTGCTACCAAACATGGACCGAAGCATTTGTCTGGGAAGGGATACGAAAGGAAATCCTTTCGGCTTATTATGCAACGATATCCTGGTTAACCCCATATGTCATATTATGACTGGGAATAAAATCATCAAATACAACACAAAAAAGCGGACACGTTTTTTGAAGGACTCACGTGGAAGAGCTATCCACGAAAAGTCGAAATAGGTTAGTTGATAATCCTGACTCGATCCTTGCTCCTTTTATGTGACATGAATTTGTCTTTGATGAGACATATTCCCGTTCTCTCAACTTCTCGGGGCCTCCTCTAAACCACCTATTGGTGTGAACATTTTCAAGCTTTGCATATCAAATTTAGTCAGTTTCTGTGGCCAGTATACGAACGATGGAAAGATTCCTTACGCACACGCACACACACACACACACACACCACACACACACACATATGATTTCTTGGACTTCTTAAATTTTTTCTGTTTCATTAACCCCCATCATCAATAAAAACAGTTTGTCTTCTGGGCGCAGGGAACGGTAGAAAATCAATCCTGTCCTGTTCTCCAGATGAATACTTTTACACTTACGTTTACCACGGAAGACGAAAGAACATTCTGTGCTCAACGCCCCGAGATCAAGTCTAAAGTCTCCAGGTAAAGCCTTTCAGTGTTCACAGACACAAACGAAACGTCAATGCTGCCACCAAGTGGACACCACTCGTTTGTTCTGACCTCTGACGAGGACCCCTTTCCCTTTCTTGTCTTTACGGATGCTGTACCGCACGCCGACCTTTTCCAAGAAGGCGATACCGGAGGCCGTGGCGGATGCCGAGCTGGAGGAGAGAAGTTCAGCTCGATCAAACAGCACGAACCGCCGTATGAGGCACTGCAGGGAGTTCTTGAGGGGCGTTGGTCGTTTCCGGGACATCAAAGACGTCAAAGCGTCCGTGTTGTTGGAAGTGCACCACCATCACTTTGAAGACGGAGAACACGGCCCGTTTCACCTTCCTCAGAAGCCTCCAGGGGTCAGGGTTCACACGCCCACAGATCCTCAGCTTCCTGTCTTGCGCACTGTGGATTGAGTGGAGGCACGGGAGGGCCTGTTCAAGTTCCGAGGTCTTGTGCAGGACCAGTCGGCAAATGTTCCAGGGTCACCTGCTCACGACTGGCGGAGGACTGTCGACACGTGACCGGAAGTGGAGACTCCCATCCGTGACGGTCCGCCCTTTTCCTCTGCACGTGACCGCGCAGCAGAGAAGCCATTTTGAAACATTGTAGAGATAAGTCCCCAGGTTCACTTCTTTCCCCGGTGAGAACATGTTCATCCTCGTCAGTTTGCCGAGATCTTCGGCGTTGAAAACATCCGGTCGAACTGCTGTTCCATTTTCTCAGCGTCCCTGATCTTTAGCCGAGGGGACGTCGACATGGTATCTCACGTCCACCCCCTCCATCAGTTCCTTCAGCTGGAGGTTCGTTGGGTTTTGACCTGGTGTCCACGCCCCCCCCCCCCCCCCCCCCTCCCCATCAGTTCCTTCAGTTGGAGGTTCATTGGGTTTTGACATGGTGTCCACGCCCCCCCCCCCCCCCCCCATCAGTTCCTTCAGTTGGAGGTTCATTGGGTTTTGACATGGTGTCCACGCCCCCCCCCCCCCCCCCCCCCCATCAGTTCCTTCATTGGAGGTTCATTGGGTTTTTACATGGTGTCCACGGCCACCCCCACCCCCCCATCAGTTCCTTCAGTTGGAGGTTCATTGGGTTTGACATGGTGTCCACGCCCCCCCCCCCCCCCCCCCCCCCCCATTTCCTTCAGTTGGAGGTTCGTTTGGGTTTTGACCATGGTGTCCACGGCCACCCCCCCCCCCCCCCCCCCCCCCCAACAGTTCCATCAGTTGGAGGTTCATTGGTTTTTTCGCCTCCTCAGAGTGTCTCTGCATGTTTCCGTGTCCTGGGCTTCTGCGCGGACTTTCTCTGGCCTCGGTCGGTCATCGCTATCCTGAAACCTCGTGACCTGATTCTTCCAGCCCTTGTGGCTGTGGCTTGGACAGTCTTTGACTGAAGAACCCCCCCCGCCTTGTTCACCAGCACCTGTTCGCTGATGCCTCCTTTTCACCAATCATCATGGAGCGATGCTGAGACCTTAATCTCAGCGTTGCCTCGGGCCTAGACCTTGCTTCTCGTCAGTTCTTCCAAAACAACATCCTGCGAGTTCTGGACACCGAACAGGTCGCCCCACACATCTCAGCATTTTGCCAGGTGCGAAAGATTGTATACGTGTCTTTGAGATGTGATCGCTTCTCTTTAGCGGTTAGGGCGATGAGGTTTACAGACAACCCCAAATGGTCAGGATGTCCTTTTGGTGAGCTTCTGGAGGAAAATTGTTTTTGGAGATTTCACTTTGCTAGGAAGGAAACATGGGAGTACCGTTCACGTTCCCACTCAATGACTCCATTGCCGATGAAAATGTGCTGCTCAAGACCAGAAAAATGAATCGCACGCTTAGATTCACCAAATGTCCTTGTGAACCGTTCACGTGCTCACGGTTGGTCAAAACTCTCTCTCTCTCTCTCTCTCTCTCTCTCTTCTCTCTCTCTCTCCCTTTCTCTCTCTCCTCTCTCTCACTCTCTCTACTCACTCACAACACACACACACACAAACACACACAAACATACACACATATATACACACACAAAAACATACACACATATATACACACACAAAAACATACACACATATATACACACACAAAAACATACACACATATATACACACACAAAAACATACACATACTCTCTCCTCTCTCTCTCTCTCCTCCTCTCTCTCTCTCTCTCTCTCCTCACTCTCAAATGCGCCTGTGCAAGTACTCATACACACGCACGCGCAAGTGCACACGCACGCACGCACGCCCCGCCCACATACACAGACACACACACACACAAACACACACAGAGACACACATACATACACACACGCGCGCGTGCACGGACACACACATACACACGCACACACACATACACACACACACACACACATACACACGCACACACGCACGCACACACACACACACACACACACACACACACACACACACACACACACACACACACACACACACACACACACACACACACACATGCTGAGGTTTGGCTCCTATTACGTTGGCTGCATTCCTCTTACTTTTCCGTTCGTGCATTGGCCGTGAGAAAAAGCTTCTTTTTGCATACTCGCCGAGAGAGAGAGAGAGAGAAGAGAGAGAGAGAGAGAGAGAGAGAAGAGAGAGAGAGAGAGAGATGCAAATGAAATGCAAATCCACGACATTTTATCCTATTTAAATTCCCATTCCCCCCTCTACGGTTGTTTACAGAACGAGTACGATTGCATTCAATAATGTACACACATCCTAAGCGACTTCATTAGCTCAGAGTTCAATTTCATGTTTATCGGAGAAGTATATCAGTTTAACGTTTTCACCAGGAAACTACAGTCAACAGTTTTCAGGATATTACAGTCTTCCGTCGCTGCAGTCTTCCAGTCGCAGTCTTCCAGTACGCTGCAGTCTTCCAGTCGCTGCAGTCTTCCAGTCACTGCAGTCTTCCAGTCTCTACAGTTTGATGGTCTCGACAGACATCCAAAGAATACAGTCTTCCAGTCTCTACAGTCTTCCTGTCTCTACAGTCTTCCAGTCATCCCAGTCTTCCAGTCTCTACAGTCTTCCAGTCATCCCAGTCTTCCAGTCTGTACAGTCTTCCAGTCATCACAGTCTCCCCGTCTCTACAGTTTTCCAGTCTCTATAGTCTTCCAGCCTCTACAGTTTTTCCGGTCTCTATAGTCTTCCAGTTATCACAGTCTTCCAGTCACCGCAGTCTTCCAGTCATTACGGTCTTCCAGTCCCTACAGTCTTCCAGTCCCTACAGTCTTCCAGCCTCTACAGTCTTCCAGTCTCTATAGTCTTCCAGTCATCACAGTCTTCCAGTCTCCACAGTCTCCAGTCTCCACAGTCTTCCAGTCCTTTCCAGCTCTACAGATTCCATCTCTACGTTTCCGTCTTTACAGTCTTCATCTCTACAGTCTTCCATCTTTCTGTCTCTACAGTCTTCAGTCTCTACAGTCTTCCATTTTTAAACAGTCTTCCAGTCTCAGTCTCTACGTCTTCCAGCCCGTTCAGTCTCTTACAGTCTCCAGTCCTACATCTCCAGTCTTCATCTCACAGCCTCCATCTCTCAGTCCCCAGTTCTACGTCTTCCTGTTCACATCTCCAGTCCTACGCCTTCCAGTCTCTACATCTTCCATCTCTAAGTCTTCCAGTCTTTCAGTCTCTACAGCCTTCCAGTCTCACAGCTCCTTTCCTACAGTCTTCCTGCTCTACAGCCCTTCCAGTCTCTACAGCCTTCCAGTCTCTACAGTTCCAGCTCCTCTCTACAGTCCCCTGTCTCTAAGTCTCCAGCTCACAGCTTCCAGCTCTACAGTCTTCCTGTCTTTCAGTCTCTACAGTCTTCCTGTCTCTACAGTATTCCAGTCTCTACAGTCTTCAAGTCTTTACAGCCTTCCAGTCTCTACAGTCTTCCATCTTTCAGTCTCTGCAGTTCCGTCTCTACAGTCTTCCAGTCTCTACAGTCTTCAAGTCTTCCAGTCTCTACAGCCTTCCACTCTACATCTTCCAGTCTGTCAGTCTCTACAGTCTTCCTGTCTCTACAGTCTCCAGTCTCTACAGCCTTCCAGTCTCTACATCTTCCTGTCTTTCAGTCTCTACAGTCTTCCTGTCTCTACAGTATTCCAGTCTCTACAAGTCTTCAAGTCTTTACAGTCTTCCAGTCTCTACAGTTTTCCCAGTCTTTCAGTCTCTACAGTCTTCCAGTCTCTACAGTCTTCCAGTCCCTACAGTCTTCCAGTCTTTCAGTCTCTACAGCCTTCCAGCCCTCTACAGTCTTCCAGTCTCTACAGTCTTCCTGTCTCTACATCTTCCCATCTCTAAAAGCCTTCCAGTCTCTACAGTCTTCCGGTCTCTACAGTCTTCCATCTTTCAGTCTCTACAGTCTTCCTTCCTACAGTCTTCCGGTCTCTACAGTCTTCCTGCTCTACAGTCTTCCTGTCTTCCTGTCTCTACAGTCTTCCAGTCTCTACAGTCTTCCTGTCTCTACAGTCTTCCTGTCTCTACAGTCTTCCTGTCTTCCAGTCTCTACAGTCTTCCAGTTTTTTCAGTCTCTACAGTCTTCCTGTCTCTACAGCTTCCTGCCCTCTACACCGCCCTTTCCCTCTACAGTCTTCCAGTCTTCCAGTCTCAAACAGTCTTCCAGTCTTTCAGTCTCTACAGCCCTTCCTGTCTCTACAGTCTTCCTTCTCTACAGTCTTCCAAATCTTTCAGTCCTACAGTTTTCCCAGTCTCTACAGTCTTCCAGTCTTTCAGTCTCTACAGTTTTCCTGTCTCTACAGTCTTCCATTCTCTACATCTTTCCTGTCTCTACAGTCTTCCTGTCTCTACAGTCTTCCTGTCTCTACAGATCTTCCAGTTTTCCTGTCTCTGCAGTCTTCCTGCCCTCTACAGTCTTCCAGTCTTCCTGTCTCTACAGTCTTCCAGTCTCTACAGTCTTCCTGTCTCTACATCTTCCTGTCTCTACAGTCTTCAAGTCTTTACAGTCTTCCTGTCTCTACAGTCTTTACAGTGTTCTTGTCTCTACAGTCTTTCACGCACAGTCTCTACAATGTTCAAATGTTACAGGCTTACAGTCGCCAAAAGTATTGCAGTCATTACAATCTTCCAGAGTCAAACAGTCGTCCAGTCATTACAGTTTTCAGTGTCCTACATCTCCAGTCATTACAATCTTCCAGTGTCTACAGTCGTCCAGTCAAAACAATCTTCCAGTGTCTACAGTCGTCCATCATTACAATCTTCCAGTGTCTACAGTCATCCAGTCATTACAGTCTTCCAGTGTCTATAGTCGTCCATCATTAGTCTGCCATCACCATGGGTCATCTCACAGACACAGTCTTACAGACATTACAGATTTCCGATCGTTGCTGTCTTCCAGCTCCAAGATCCTACAGTCATAGAAGTCTTCCAGTCCATCAGATTTTTGTACTCCCAGTTCTTATAGAACAGGAGTACTTTAGAATGGGGACGAAGAAATGCTGTCCCGTGTATCTGATACTGTGTGTCCGTGTGTCTGTGGTCTGTGTGTGTGTCCGTGGTCAAAATGTGTTCCACTCGCTCCAGACAAAACTGCTGGCCGATCTTTCTGAAAATTTGTAGGGATGTTCATTATGGGCCAAGGATAATGCCCGAAAGTTTTAGTTTACCGCTATAGCCGTTACTAACGTTTTAACGGCCTGTAACGGTTTTCTTCTTTATGAATATCTTAGAAAGTACTTGGCCAATTTATAAGCGTTTTGGATAATCTGTGACAAATGGGATCCTCTGTCCATAGTAAGTGATGTAATGCTGAAAAGGATTAAACAAACCTTAAAAACCGTTATTCTGCCGTTATTTCTTATATATAGTGGATTTTAATGAAATTGTATAAGAAAGGTTATCACACACAAATGGCACTTCTATATATGTTTCAAAATTTGACTGTTAAAAACCGTTATTCTTTACATATTGTCCAATTTGGATGAAATTTTATAGGTACAAACCCGCTTTAGCCCAGTGAGGACTAAAATACCGGTTTTAAAAGTGTATATCGTTATATTATCGTTAAAATGTTATTTTGCCGTTAATTTTTATATATTGGTGGGTTTTAATGAAATTTTCTATATAGAAAGGTTATCATACCCCAAATGGCACTTCCATGTATGTTAAAAATCGACCGTTAAAAACCGTTATTCTTGACATATTGTCCGATTTGGATGAAATTTGGTATTACACAGGCTTTAGCCCAGTGAGGACTAAAAAACCAGTTTCAAAAATGTACATCGGGTTAAAAAACCGTTAAAAAAAACCGTTTTTTTTTGCCTTTATTTCTCATCTCGCAAAGCACTTGGCCAATTTTTAAGCGGTTTGGAAAACTGGGGGTACGTTTTATATGCTTTGCATCTTGTTTACAATTCTGTTTCTTTCATTTGCAGATGTGAATAGTTTAGGACTATGGCGGGCACGTGATAACTGAATCCTGTGAACTTGTGATTGTAGAAACAGGTGTGGGATTCACCTGTCGGGAAACAACGGGGGAAATTTTCAGACTGAGAAAGTATGACAAGAGTCTATTCTTCTAAACAATGGTAATGATTAGTTTTTTGGGGGTGTTCTATGGTTGTTATTCAAATGCTTTTGAAACAGATGGGGTTTTTTGGATGTATTCATTATTCATACGTTTTCTTTCCCTACTAAAATGAACAGTGAACAAACCTCGGTCAAATTTGCTGCTGCATTTGTGCGACTGCTCAGAAAGAAATCGGCACAGAATTTTTTTTAAAGCATATGCATCACTACGCATGACAGCTGATGCTATTTTGATTAATTTTCAGTGAGGTTGTAGGGGGGCCCTTTATTCTAAGATTTAAAGTGTGTTCAACGATGGACTCCTTTTAGGGGGGTTTCAAACGGAAGTTCCCCGATTGGTTGTGTGCACAGATGGGTGACCAAAACTTTTCCCTTTTATTTTAAAACTTTTTGAAATCTGTCCTGTCTGGGTATTTTTAATTTATATATAAAATATATAAATATATATATATATATATATATATATATGCAGAATAGGGAGGTACAAAAAAAGGCAGGTACAGGTAGCTAAGCAGTTGGTACAGTTAGGTATGACAGTAGTAAACAGATAGGTAGTACAAGCTGTTGGGTATTAAGCAGCGGGGCAGATGGGTGGGGTGAGGTATGATCGGTAGGCAATAAGAAAGACAGCAGACAGATAGGTACGTACGTATATACGTAAGACGTAGGTAGGCAGGTACTTAGGCAGGTAGGTCGTAGGGACGTACGTACTACGTACAAGGCATGCGTGTAAGGTGGAAAGGTATGTATTAGTTAGCATTATTGTAGATAAATAGGTAAGGACAGGTTTTACACGGGGAAGTCCGTAAAAAGTGGGATAAGTGGTTAAAAGGACGGATCATTTGGCATTTGAAATACCGTTGACTTCAATTTTCTTTATGTGTAAACAATCTGAAATTACAGATGTTCAGGGTTTAAACGGGAAACTCACTAATCATACCTTCGGCGCTCCACACTCTTTTCGCGCTCTAGTAACTTTCTGGAACTCAGCACCTAAAGCGCTGAACGTTACCATTTTCGTGCCAACAAGACCTCTCCTCTTTTTTGCTACCAGATTTATTTTTTTTCATTCCAGAACCACAAGGCAAAGAAAAAAAAGGTGGAGGACACACAGTACCTCTCGTACAACATGGAATCGTCCCCTTTTGAACATCATACCGAACACTTACTTTTCGGAACAAACTTACAAAACATTTTTGGGGTTTAAACTAAATTCCCTTTTAAGGGCTAAAATACTTTCCCCTCGCCATACCTCTCTTGTTTGATGGAATTTTTTAAAGCTTCTTAAAAACCCACCCTTTTATTTGTATTCCGTCCCCTCTGTCTTTGAAAAAACCGAGGGGGAAATTGATTTTCTCTTTTTGCTTCATTTCAATGTTTTCGTTAACAAACCCAGACACTTGTATCAAACCGCTAAAACACTCAAATCACAAAAAAAGTGTCCATTTGTAACAGAACATACAGACTATGAATGGTTTGGAGACAAAAGAAAGAAGAAAAAAGAAGACGAAAAAATGTATGGATTTTTTGCCCCCCCGCTTTTTTTCAGATGACTAGGACAGTGGTAAGCACCAAAAAAAATGAAGAGGGATTCTGGTTTTAGGGGGAAAATCGGTCACCCGCCTTAGGTGCTCCTTGAAGCCATCTAACTGATGCCACACACTAGAAATAACCATTCTTATGTGATGTTTCCCTTTAGTCTATTCCCTTTAGGTCTATTCCCTTAGGTCTATCCTTCAAGGTCTATCCTTAAGTCTATCCACCCCTAACCCTAACCCTAACCCTTTAAGTCTATCCAACCCTAACCCTAACCCTAACCCTAACCCTAACCCTTTAAGTCTATTCCAACCCAACCCTAACCCCTAACCCAAACCCTTTAAGTCTATTCCAACCCTAACCCTAACCCTAACCCTAACCCTAACCCTAACGCCTTTAAGTCTATTCCAACCTAACCCTAACCCTAACCCTAACCCCTTTAAGTCTATTCCAACCTACCCCGAACCCCTAACCCTTTAAGTCTCTCCAACCCAACCCTAACCCTAATCCTACCCTAACCCTTAATCTATTCCAACCCTAACCCTACCCTAACCCACACCCTAACCTGTTCCTAGAAGGAATAGACTTAAAGGAATACGACCTAAGGAATAGCCAAGTCCTAAAGGGAATAGACCTAAAGGTCCTGGCCCCCCCGTTGTGTCATGCGGCTGTGCCGTGCGGCGGTCCTAATCTGGCTTTGTGGCCCCCCACTCAGTGCCTCCTGTCTCTTTGATCCCACCTTCCTTGTGAGGGCGGTCCTAACCGAATCTGGCTTTGTGTGGCCCCCCCACTCAGTGCCTTCCTTTTTGTGAGGCGGTCCTAATCTGGCTTTTGTGGCCCCCCACCTGCTCATGCCTTCCTTTGTGAGGGCGGTCCTAATCTGGCTTTGTGGCCCCCCACTCATGCCTTCCTTGATCCCCCTCCGTTGAGGGCGGTCCTAATCTGGCTTTGTGGCCCCCACTCAGTGCCTTCCTTGATCCCCCTTCCTTTGTGAGGGCGGTCCTAATCTGGCTTTGTGGCCCCCCACTCAGTGCCTTCCTTGATCCCCCTCCTTTGTGAGGGCGGTCCTAATCTGGCTTTGTGGCCCCCCACTCAGTGCCTTCCTTGATCCCCCTTCCTTTGTGAGGCGGTCCTAATCTGGCTTTGTGGCCCCCCACTCAGTGCCTTCCTTGATCCCCCTTCCTTTGTGAGGGCGTCCTAATCTGGCTTTGTGGCCCCCCACTCAGTGCCCTTCCTTGATCCCCCTTCCTTTGTGAGGCGGTCCTAATCTGCTTTGTGGCCCCCCACTCAGTGCCTTCCTTGATCCCCCTTCCTTTGTGAGGGCGGTCCTAATCTGGCTTTGTGGCCCCCCACTCAGTGCCTTCCTGATACCCCTTCCTTGTGAGGGCGGGTGTAATCACATCTGCATGTCTTGCAGAGGGCGGAAAGGGCGAAAGGGAGGGGGTGGGGTGAATAATGCGTGCTTATCAGTGTGTGTGTGTGTGTGTGTGTGTGGTGTGTGTGTGTGTGGTGTGTGTGTGTGATGTGTGTGTGTGTGTGTGTGTGTGTGTGTGTGGTGTGTGTGTGTGCGCGCGCGCGCGCGCATGTGTTGTGGTGTGTGTGGTGTGTGTGTGTGTGTGTGTGTGTGTGGCGCGCGCGCGCGTGTGTGTTTGTGTGTGTGTGCACGCGCGCGTGTGTGACGTGTTTGTGCGCGCGTGGTGTGTGCGTGTATGTGTGTGGCGTGCATGTGTACATGTGTGTGTGTGTGTGCGTACATATGTGCATGCATACGTGTGCGTGCGCGCGTGCGACTGCGTGCGTGTGCCGGCTCGTATGAGAGAGAGAGAGAGAGAGAGAGAGAGAGAGTGTGTGTGGTGTGTGTGTGTGTGTGTGTGTGGTGTGTGCGTCGTGCGTGCGTGCGTGCGTGCGTGCGTGCGTGCGTGCGCTCGCGTGCGTGCGTGCGCTCGCGGCGTGCGTGCGTGCGTGCGTGCGTGGCGTGCGTGCGTGCGTGCGTGCGTGCGTGCTGTGTGTGTGTGGTGTGTGTGGTGTTGTGTGTGTGTGTGTGGTGTTGTAGCGCATTAGAAAGATGCCATATACACTGGACATCAGATTAACACTGTTGCATGTTTGTCTTCAACACGCAATGTATGACAGCAGTGAAGGTTTTAATCGTGTGCTTTGTTTTCCGTTATGCTATGTACATCTCCAGTTCAGTCTTGTGAAGTCTTGGACGCTTATCGGTCAACTACATTTGAATGACGATTCTCTGCCCATAGCCCCCTGTCCGTCTCTGGGACCTTCCATCCTCATTGCCTATTGGACAATCGTTTTCCTGATCTTCTTCCCTTTCTTCTCTTCTTCTTTCTTCTTCTTCTTCTTGTCTTGTTCTTGTTCTTGCTCTTCCTCCTCCTCTTCCCCTCCTCTTCCTCCTCTTCCTCCCCTTCCTCCTCTTCCTCCTCTTCTTCTTCTCCCCTCCTCTCTTTCGACTATGTGAGGAGTCACTGAGACGCCGCGCGAAGAACTGTACCCCATCCTGTGGTTTGCTTGCCAAAGCCTGCGTCCCTCCACAGGGTTTTTCTCTTTTTCGTCCTGCAACGTTGTCAGTTCATCTGGTGTGTGTGTGTGTGTGTGTGTGTGTGTGTGTGTGTGGTGTGTGTGTGTGTGGTGTGTGTGTGGTGTGTGTGTGTGGGGGAGAGAAAGAAAGTTTATATTTTGCAGCATGCGTTCGGTGCGTGCGTGGCTGCATGCGTTCCGCACACGCTTTTGTATGTGCGGGCGTGCGTTGTGTGTGGTGGGGGTGTTGGGGTGTTTTTGTTTTTTTGTTTTGGGGGGGGGGTGTTTGTTTGTTTGATTGGGGGAGGGGGGGGGGGGTTCTTTGTAAGTGTGTGATTTGGATGTCGGGTGAGGGAAAGATTTGGAATGCAAGACCATGGGTCAGATCTGCCAGAACGCCTCTTTTAAACATCAAGAAAGAAAAACACCTCTATCAGAAGATTTTTTTTCTAGCATGAAAGAACATCCCTTTTTTTCAGCTGTTTGCTGACAAACCACAACAAAACTAAAAATTCACTCCGGACAGCTCTTTCTACCGATCGGGAAGAAACTTAAAAGAATTCACCAAACCTCCATGGAGATAATAAGTCAAAAAAGAGACAATGGTGAAAAACGAACCGAAGTTTAAAACATCTGATTCTTGTTCAACCTTTTTCCGGGTTTAAAATTCCCTTCCCGCAATATGATAAGGGTTGCCGTTAAGAACGAGAAGCAAAGAAGAAATCTTTTCTCGTCATCTTCAGGTATTGTTTCCCCCACCACATCCCGTCATCTCATCCCCCTCCCCCACCCCCATCCCACAACCCCCACCCCCGGCATGTACCAAAAATTGCAACGACTTTTGACTGACTAGAAGAGCTGATGGGTTGTGTGTGTGTGTGGGGTGTGTTTTGTGTGTGTGTGTGGTGTGGTGTGTGTGTGTTTTGTGTTGTGTTGTGTGGTGTGGTGTGGGTCGTTTTGCGTGTGTGCGTGCGTGTGTGTATGTGTAGTGTGTGTGTGTGTGTGTGTGTGTGGTGTGGTGGTTGTGTGTGTGTGTGTGGTGCGTGGGTGTGGGGGGTGGGGGTGGTGGTGTGTGTGTGTGTGTGTGGGTGTGTGTGTGTGTGTTTTGGTGTGTGTGTGTTTCTTTTCTTTTTATTCTCAAAAACCCCACCCAACACTTTCAAAGGTGAAACCCTTCGTAAAAACGAGACAGCTACACCACCCCCGTGTAGCTGAAACTACACTGGGGGCCTCAGTGTGTGAGAGTGGAGTACAAAAGCTACACCACTCCCCGTGTAGCTGAACTACACTGGGTGCCTCAGTGTGTGAGAGTGGAGTACAAAAGCTACACCACTCCCCGTGTAGCTGAACTAAAACTGGCTGCCTCATGTGTGAGAGTGGAGTACAAAAGCTACACCACTCCCCGTGTAGCTGAACTACACTGGCTGCCTCAGTGTGTGAGAGTGGAGTACAAAAGCTACACCACTCCCCGTGTAGCTGAACACACTGGCTGCCTCATGTGTAGAGTGGAGTACAAAAGCACACCACCCCCGTGTAGCTGAACTACACTGGCTGCCTCAGTGTGTGAGAGTGGAGTACAAAAGCTACACCACTCCCCCGTTAGCTGAACACAAATGGCGCCTCAGTGTGTGAGAGTGGAGTAAAAAGCTACACCACCCCCCGTGTAGCTGAACTACACTGGCTGCCTCGTGTGTGAGAGTGGAGTACAAAAGCTACACCACTCCCCGTCTAGCTGAACTAAAACTGGCTGCCTCATGTGTGAGAGTGGAGTACAAAAGCTACACCACTCCCCGTACAGCTGAACACACTGGCTGCCTCAGTGTGTGAAGTGGAGTAAAATCAAACCCCGGACTAACACACGCCCCGGTGGGGGAGCTGAACTACACTGGCTGCCTCAGTGTGTGAGAGTGGAGAACAAAAAAAGCGACCCCCGACCCTCACCCGGGGGTAACAATTCCCTGCCT
>JAFLJL010003810.1:0-15000 GCA_018398815.1 Conus ventricosus
AAAACCGTAATAACCATCAGGTATAACTTTGGCCCCTGTTTTGTCAACTTTTAGAACCTTATTATTCTCCTTGGCTTTGCTTATATTAAACCATACGACTTTGTAGAATATTTCATGGAGCGCGACCGTTTTGGCCCCGCAATTGTTATCAATAGCATTTCTAAAAACGAAGGACGGTCTTGGTTGTTATTGTTACAAACATTTTTAAACGAAATAAAAATGAGTGCATTCAAATATACTAATGCAAAATATTCTGTTGGGCCGCACTACAATCTTAAAAATATAGCAACTGATACTCTTGACATTGCTGTGACCCAGACTGACACTTTTCATAAAAAGGTTAGTACTCCATTAAACAGAAATCTTAACCCCCCTATTAAAAAAGACTACATCGCGAAAGTGTGGTTTAGTCATCCGATGCAGTTTTATCAGAACCAGTTAAACTTTGCTGTGTTTTGTGCATCAACTGGGTGTGGAGTGTCGTATGCCGATCATTTAAATCATCCTGATCCTTTGGTGAGGTCAGTGTACAGATTTCATTTTTATTACACCTTCAGACGTATTTTGACTGAACTGCAAGCTCCATTACCAAATGACAAACCGTTTAATCCATTCAGCAACAGAATAGACATGAAGGCTTTTGAAAGGATCTGTAACGAATTCAATATAAAGGTCAAGACAGACTTTAGACAAAAGTTGGATCTTAATCATGGCTTAGGCGCCCCTTATTTGTGGGGCGTGCACAGAAAGTATAACTATGACTGGAATCCTCCTTACACATCTTTCTCTTCAGGCACAACTGTTCACCTGGGGTCCATAGAGCAAGAGCATAAAACAGCATGGACAACATTTATCTTAGACACTTCTAAGGGCCTAACTAAAGCAGGAATAGAACGAATAAACGACTCTGTTCGTACTTACGTTTGGTGTTTGCTAGGTTCGCAAGCGCAAACAAGATCGAGCATAACTGATCCTTCTACTGGTTTTGATGCACAAATTTAGAGGACGCCATTAATTCTACAGTTGATTTACCTTCAAGTATAAAAAGGTACCAAAATGTTTTACAATACGCAAGATCGAAAGTAGACTTTGCTGTTGGCACTGGTTTATACATGCTGCCTTCTGACCTCAGACTCCAGATAGGAACAATAATAAACTACAATAATGAAATCCTTGTGGCAGGCAATGAACAGAAGGTCGGAAAAAACGAAATAAATTCTGAGCCAGTAATATTGCAAGCAGTAAAAAAACAAGATGACCCCCCAAGAATAAGTCATCTAATCCCCGCGGCCCAAAGCCCGAAGACTGTTGAAGACTACGAAAACAATAACGACCATGAATATGAAAAGACAGCACTTGTTCTTGGATTAACTGGCCTAGGATTACTTGGTCTTTATCTTACTAAAAATTAACCCAACTATTAAGAGAACTAATGCCCATAAGTGCTCAGCCATAAAGCCAACTACTTTGCCTGCAGTAGACAAAAGCCAACTAACAATGCCCCCTAATATGCCAGGTAAAGAGTCTATAGCTTTACCGGCTAATTTTTTTAATAAATCCGCAAGATGATCAAGCTGTTTTTTTACCCATGATTTATCAGGTGGTGATGGAGGCGATGGCGACGGAGGCACTGGGCTTTGACCACCGCCGCCTGTAATAGCCATTACCAGTGTACTTATTGCAAATCCTAAGGCTGTTATAACGCTTACTAATGTGACTCCCTGCTCTCTAAACAGTGTTCGTATTCGTTCTGCTAGTGTTGTGTCTTCATATAAAATTCTTTGGATAGTTTCTCTTATTCTGCTCACTTGAGTTCGTAATTGTTCTCGGTTAGTAGACAACACTTCTAGTCTTGCTGATCTCTCTTGTTCAAGATCTTTTAGTCTTTGGGTTATTCTTTCTTTAATATCATGCCCTAAGTTGGCGTCATCAGCCTCAACGAGTTTTTCTTTTTCTCTTTTCATATGCTCATCTATTTCACCCAGTTTTGCTAAATTGTTTGTTAATTCGCCTCTGATGCTTCTCAAAGCATGATCAAGAGCCGCTATTTCTCGCATAGGCAATGGGGAATCATTAATTGTTTTTAATGCTGTTTCTTCTGAAAAACTGGTTTCTGCTTCTATTGCATTTATTATTTCATCTGCTGATTGATTTAAAACTTGAAGTTCCATGTTTTGTATTTGGTTAGCTGTTGGAAGTTCTTGCAGTGTGTTTTGAAGTTTAGCAACTGCATCCCTATTTAATTTTGGTTTAGCAATGCCAAGGCGATTTTGCACGCTCGCAGGGAGTCTTTGTCTAATTGAACCCACGGCTAAAAACTTTGATGGGTCTTTTTTTAGTTGTAAGCTGAACAAGTTGTCCTTGATCGTTTTTCACAGACAAACGATCATCTTTAATTCAAAATCATTTGGGTCTATAAATTCGGGAGGTTCTTGACCTAAACTTTGGTAAAATGATCTGACCTTACTTTCTGTTAATTCACGCCGTAATGAGAGCGCTGAGCGATGCCGTGTCAAAGGGATCATTTCACTCATGTCGTCTCCACGATCAAAAACATCATAATCTTCTTCATCTTCAATTCCTGCCATGTTTTTAAATAATTAACTTTTTATTTTGCTTCATAAAAATGTCACAAGCATATGGCTCGATTCTTGACCCGCATAGAAGACTGAAAGAACCCTTTGGCGTGAAGGGAAATAAGCGGAATATTACTGTTCCAAATAATCCATCTACTATTGATGCGGATCAAATTCTTACTGTTAAATTTCCAGACCTAGGAGTGGATGAAGTGATTGTGCCAGGCTCTGCGCGGCTTACTTTCAAATTAGAACTCGCTTCAACAACAGACCCAAACAGGACAGTTTGTACAGAATCTGGGGCGGGCAATCGTTAAGAAAATTTCTATAAAACTTGAGGGGCAAGAAATATTTTCTTTACACAATGCAGACATATTTTTAACCTATTCTGATCTATGGCTAACCGGGAATGAAAGGGCTGACTTTGCGTTTCAAGGAATAGAAAATGAAGAAGCACTAAATCATAGAATAGGTGCCGCAGATACTAAAGACGGCAAAAAGTATGTAGCTGTAAATTTTGCGTATGGAAATCGCTTTTCCATTCCCTTAGATTTTGAGTTGTTAAAAGCGCATGCACCATACTTTCAAGGAGCATTAAAAGACAGATTGTCATATGAACTAACTTTTAATGAATACAAACGTGTTATCAGATCCTCAGACACAGGAGCAAAGTACAGCATTTCTGACATCTCGTTAGAGTTTGACGTTGTTAGCAACCCTAATTTAGCAAGGCAG
This sequence comes from Conus ventricosus, assembly GCA_018398815.1. Lineage (NCBI taxonomy): Eukaryota > Metazoa > Mollusca > Gastropoda > Neogastropoda > Conidae > Conus > Conus ventricosus. The sequence goes on from JAFLJL010003810.1 coordinate 3,312, forward strand.
ATTGAGCAACAATATCAGTCAAAATTAGCAATATATTACGAAAGAGTGATTCATCATACAACATATCCTAAAAGCAGGGCAGACACTATATGGAATTTTAGTTTTAGTGCCGCGGCAAGATCGCTTAAAGGTATTTTATTGCTGTGTGAAGATGAAGAACCATTCAAAAGAGGAAGTGAAAAGTTTTTTAATCCAAAAATAACGAAAGTACAATGTTCGATTGAGGGCAGCCCTAACCAAATCTATGCTAGCGGGCTTAAACCTTATCAGCATTTTGATGAAATAAGAAAACTGTTTGGAGGGGGAGGTGTAGAAATCCAACAGTTGACCTTGTGTCTAAAGATCTACACCTTCACAGTGTAAGACTTGATGATTATTTAACAACAAAATACGGTTAATGGATTGACCTAAGGTCAACGGAGGATAATCAGCTACATGGAAGCGGGAGAACTGTGAGAGACGTAATAAACATTCAAATTGATAAAGAAGAAGAAGCCGATAAACCACTTAATGTACATTTGTTTTTAATATATGATGCGCAGTGAATATTGAAGATAACAGACTAAAAGATATACAATACTAAATTATTTTTTATTTATAAAAAGCATGTCTGTTCAGGTTTATCCAAATGTGCCTACAGCGCCAGAGCCGCCAAAAGAAGGGATAGCCCCTGACATAAAAACCTTCAGATTAACCAACATTACACAAATGCAACAAAAACTAGAGCAGGACCTTTCAAAATACAGCAAAACCAAACGAAGGTAATTCTGCTGCCTTTAATGCTGTAACATATGTTAATACTGGAACATCAACTATAAGTGCTCTATCAGCAGGAACAAGTGTAGGCCTCTTAGCAACAGGCGTAGGCGCGCCCGCAGCTTTACCTCTAGGTGGTTTGTCTTTAGCTCTTGGCCTGTGTTCATTAGCTGTAAGTGCTGCTGGCAAAAAATTAAAAACTAAACTCCAAAAGCACACAGCTATGGTTCAACTAATAACAGCTAAACTTAGCTCGTTCAAACTGACAATAAATAAAGCACTAGTTGACTCAAACATCACGGATGAAGAATTTAATCGTTTACAGGCCGATTTTGATGACTACAAAAGACAAAAGTTTGATCTTCAAAGAAAGGCGAGGGCAAGTTTTTCTCAACAGCCAGACGCCGAGCAGATAAAAAAGGAATGCTTAAAAAAAGTAAACGAAACATTAAACTCTGTTCTAAACAGCTCACATTAACAACGCCAAAAGGTGTTTATACTTTAGTTTATGAGTCCAAGCACAAAAGACCGTTGATATTGATTCTGATTAAGAATTTTTTTAATTTAAATAAATATTTTGAGTTAGAAAAGAAACTCAACATGGCTAAGACATATGAAGGACCAGACGAATTGTTTGAAGGAATGCTTGAGGGAGAGCGTTTATCAAGAGCACTGAATGATATTGATTTAGAAGTCATTGATCCAGCAAGCGTACGGGCAAGTGTTGCTCATGCTATTTCTCAAGTTCCGGGTAAACTAACAATAGACCCACCGGTTAAAGTAACGCTAGCTGTTTTTAATCGACTATATAACAATAAATGAAGAAAATCTAGAAGTCTGGGTCTCAACTAAACAGCAGACTATTCGTTCCTCTAATGACTTAACACCCGGTTGGGCAGACGAACTGCTTACACAGTTTGATGTGGCCGCTGAAGAAGCCAAAATGAGAGGCTCTGGTTGGTCAGAGGGCGAAGTCTTAGAGATCAGATTAAAACAGCTAAGTATGCACCGATTGTAGGCAAGGCTTACATTCCACTACCTCCAGCATTAGTCGCAAAAAGAGCAGTTCTAAACATAAAGAATTCAGACAACAAATGTTTTATGTGGTGTGTTCTTGCAAGGCTTCATTATGTCCGCAAAAACGCAGAGAGAGTGTCTAACTATCACCCCTACATCAATGATCTTAACTTTAGTGGAATATCCTTTCCTGTTAGCGTGGGCCAAATTGATCAGTTTGAAGAACAAAACAAACCAATAACTGTTAATGTATACACATGGGATGAGGAAACAAATTTGGTGCCTATTAGGGTGTCTAAAGACAGCCCAACAATAGGCGAACCAGCCAAAAGCCATGTGGACTTACTCCTAATGTCTTCACCAGCGGGGCTACCACATTACACATTGATACGCACAATGAGTAGATTATTGGCGCATACTTCAAAAAACACTAACAAACAAGAATTCTGCAGAAAATGTTTAACAAGAATTCCATCTGTGCAAGCCGCGAGTGAACATATAAAACATTGTAAAAGTTCTGTAGACTGTAATACAGAACTAATTACGCCCCCGCCAGGATCTAAAGTTAGTTTTAAGAACTGGAAACGGCTGCAAAATTCTCCATACGTTGTTTACGCAGACTTCGAGTCGCTTATGTTCCTTATGAAGGACCAACCCCACAGAAACTTCCGAAAACGGTCCTAATGAGTAATCATCAGATCTGTTCATTTGCTTTCATCATTGACAGGTCGGATGGCGTTCATTCAGAACCAGAATTATATAGGGGACCAGATGCTGCAGAAACATTCTTAAAACGCATGCAGCAAGTGCGTAACGCCTGTTCTAATAATCTAAACTTATCTGAAATCATAATGGCGCTGAAGACCAACAACAGTATGCCTCAGCCACACATTGTTGGATATGTGGTTTAGAACTAATGTCTAACAGTGAGGAAGCCAATCCGACAGTAAGAGACCATGATCACATAGTGGGAAGTTTAGAGGAGCAGCGCACAGTAAATGCAATCTTCAACTAAAGTTTGATCCTAAGACATGGAAGCTGCCTGTATTCTTTCATAACTTGCGAGGTTACGACTCTCACCTTATAATGAAAGCAGTAGACGATGCCTTTAGGGTGTCATGCATCGCACAGTCATCAGAAAAGTACATGTGTTTCACTTTAAATAACATGTCTTTTATGACTCTATGCAGCACATGATGGGTTCATTAGAGTCACTGGCTATGTCCTTAAAGTCCTGCCCAATAACGGAAGAAAATATTTGACCCAACGCTTGTTAGAAAGGTGTGTTACCCTTATGAGTACATGAACAGTTGGGAAAGGTTTGACGAAGATACACTTCCGCCTAAAGGCGCGTTCTTTTCTAGTCTTAGAGGAAAGGACATTAGTGATTCTGATTACCAACATGCTCAAGATGCGTGGCAGAAGTTAGATTGTAAAACGATGGGAGACTATCATGATTCCTACTTGATGGCTGATGTATGTTTGTTGGCGGATATTTTTGAAAATTATAGAAAGACCTGCATGAAACATTATAGCCTGGATCCCGCGCATTACATTTCTGCGCCCGGGATGAGTTGGGATGCTTTCTTAAAGTTTACTGGAGACAGATTGATTTATTGTCTGACCTGCCAATGATTCAGATGATTGAAAACGGATTGCGGGAGGAATTAGTATGGCGTCGCATCATTACTGTAAAGCAAACAACAAATACTTGGACGACTATGATCCGAGTAAAAGGTCTAACTATCTCATGATTTAGATGCAAACAATCTGTATGGATGGGCAATGGCGCAATCACTTCCATTACGCAAACTTTAAAATGTACACAGAAGACAATCCAAAAAATATTCAAAGCATTAAAGTGGCTGGGCAGTTTGGCGCCTGATCAACAGCGGATACATTCTAGAAGTTGACTTAGAATATCCTCATGAACTCCCTGACCTACATAATGACTACCCATTAGCACAGAAAGTCTAAAGACGAATCCAAGAGAGCCGCCTAAACTTGTGCCCAATCTTCGAGGCAAAAAAAATTATGTCTGTCATTACAGACTTCTGCAATTTTATTTAAGACCATGGTTGAAGTTGACAGCAGTTCATCGCATAATTGCTTTTGATCAGAACATTCATGAAACCATACATCATGAAGAACACTGATCTCAGAACTAAATCCACAGATGCTTCAGAAAAAGACTTTTTCAAGCTGATGAACAACAGCTGTTTTGGAAAGACTATGGAGAATCCGCACAAGCGTAAAGATGTCAGATTGGTCACCAGAGAGAACGAAGCAATTAAGCTGACTTCAAAACCTAATTATCAGACTTTAAAAGATTTCATGATCACTTTTTGGCATAATGATGAAAAAAAAGAAAGTCAAATTAGACAAACCTGTATTTATTGGGTTTACCGTTTTAGAATTATCAAAGCTTTTGATGTTAGAATTTCTTTATGACTACTTTAAAACCTTCGTATCCAGAGTCCAGAGTACTTTACACAGATACAGATAGTTTTGTTATAGATATCCCTACTGAAGACATCTATAAAGACATGGAAACCGAAGTAGCTAAAGGGCATGCGGATGGTATGATACATCCGATTACCCTAAAGATTGCCTTTACATTCAATTACTAACAAGAAGGTTTTAGGAAAGATGAAGGATGAATTATCTGGAAAGGTGATTTAAAGGGGTTTATTGGTTTAAGGTCGAAAATGTACAGTATTTCGAGCCAGGAGAAAATCATTAAGAAAGCAAAGGGAATATCTCGCAGCGTTGTGCAGTCAAACATATCGCATGACAACTACAAAGAAGCATTGTTGGCAATAAGACTTTTCATCATGACAACGTAAAACTGCGATCTAATCTACATGAGATCAACACAACTGTTGTAACAAAGAAGTCATTAGATAGAACAAACACAAAACGTGTGTTTGTTAATCCAGAGTTTTTCATATGCAATCGGCACTGGAGGACCGCATAAACAGGGGGTTTATATTTTTCATCAACTTTTATTATAAGATCAATCATAGCTTCATCCAATTCATTTAAATCTTTTCTCATGTTTGCTTGATGCGTTCGAATTTTTTTTATTATTTCAAGATATCTTTTTCCCAATTTGGGGGTTTGAGTTGTAGGTGATCTGGATGATTTAGCATGCATTGATTAATCCCCGAAAATGTTTCCTTAATAGCATTACACGCATGAAATGATTCCCGTATCATTTTCAAGGTCTCTTCCTTTACCATTCTTGTTTCGTTTTTGCGCTTCCTTCTGAGCTTCCATTTTAAACTCAAATATATTTACGTAAATTAATTACAGCGGAACTGTGTCTGGTGGGATTATCTGCAGTTCTTCCTTCACAAAAGATCTTTGAGGGGCTGGTTGTTTTGTTGTTCAGTTTCTCGTAAATAATACACGGGCGGATTCATCTTTACAATTCTTTTTATTTCATATGGATCAACACTCCAAACTGGATCTGTTGCCCTGATGCGAGTGTCCCCTTCTGCTTCCCCCCCCGGGAAATAAAGGTACCTTACTTTCAAACCAAACGGTAATAGTTTGCTGGATGTAGACTCTCCTTCAGCAACATTTATTGTTTTTCTTTTGATTGCTTGTACTGGTTTTAGCCCTTTAAATTCTTCATTATTCATTGCGCGCAAAACTGAGGGCAGTCTTCTAACCCATTCTGTGTTGCGAGAATTGTCAATCAGCTCTCTGTGATACTGGTAGGAGAAAAGTCTTTCAGATAACTGTTTGTTAAAGTTTCAACTAAAGCCTGTGATCTGTGAACTCCTGGAATGCCTCTTCTAATGGTAACTCATGTTTTAACAATAATTGATTCACTTGGCCTTTAAATTCTTTCCCATCATCAACTTGAATCATGCGAGGGTAAGTTAGCAGGCCTCGTTGGTATATCAGTTGTATAGCGACAGCAACAGCAGAAGCACTCTTTGTGTTAATGGCTCCGCATCTTTGTATCTTGAAGCCATGTCAATGACTGTGAGTGCGTATTTAAATCTTTTTCGTCTAATCGTATCAGAGGGTAAATATAGAAGATCCATTTGATGGGTGTCGTTTGGAGTTGTGTTCACAAAGTGCGGTCTCTGTATTCGTCTAGGTGCAGGTAAATAAATTTGCCAAATCGCTTGTTTAGATAACCATTCCTTTGCTGTTTGTTCACTGACTCCTGCCGCTTGGCTTAGCTTTTGTATTGCTGTGATACCCTTCCCAATATCCTTTGGGCGAATAATAGATTTTGTTCATTTTTTATTCAGCCAATATTATGTGCAACAAAATACACGACGGTCATACCAACGACAATAAACCCGATTTCTTGCATCTTTTGTTTTTCTGATGGATGATAAAATTCGCTGAATTTTGGTGGGGGCAATGTCTCAATCGGTTTGCTGTTACAAGATAATATTGTTTTATTGCTTGATCAACATCTTTAAATGTGTAAGCTGCATGCCCCTGTTTTTTCAGTGTGTTATTAATAAAATCTAACTGCTCAATTCTATGCTTTTCATAGCGATCTTGTGCAGCTGCTAGTTGCTCCACAGCTTTGTTATGTCTTTTTCTCTCGCCATCATCCCGTAGTTTACTAAACGCATAATTACTTCCGCTAAAAGCGAGCGCATTCACCACAGCGCCGCCTATCATCATTACGAGTGAAGCCATTTTTTATAAATGTATTTTTTATTTACATATTTATACTGTCTGGAATTATTCCTTGCTTGACTAGAAAATCTTTCGTGGCAAACGAAGCTGCAATGATAGCAATCAGCTTTGCTGAATCCTCAAAGTCTAGTTTGCCAAGATCTGCTGGTTTTATTTTTAACAAGCTTTTACCAAGCATTGTGTATCCTACACTTAACCCCCAATAACAGCAGAATGGTATACAAGGTTGGTAACAGTTTTTTCGGTGCTCATTTTAAAAAATAAAATAATTATAATTAATAAAAAACATGAACAGCGATGATCTACTACAGCTACAGGGCGGCCTAAACCTTCCTGAACTTATGAATGACCAAGCTATTATGCCCAAAAAGGAGAGGCTGTATTCTTTGGCAGCATGTGGGAAAACAAAACAGTTCCTCGGAACTGAATTCAGCATAGAACAGATTCAACAGATGTCTCCACAAGACATTATAAAGTATCATAACAGGTATGAAGCGCAGCTGGGTCTAGAATGGTGAAAAGTGTGGGGCAAACGGTTCTTAGTTTGTACACTAAACTAGTCAGTAGATTTGCTCCCATTGATTCTGAACAAGATCTTACGTATGATTTAACGCAAGATCCAGTTTTAACAAAGTCATTAGAGTCTCTAGGATGTGATCTATACTACAAATTTGGAACATTGTTATCGCCATTAATCATGGGATTAATAACTTTTAATCATATAGATTTTGTTTCCCTTCAAAATGAACGAGCTGGAAAATCATCAGAACCAGAATCAGGAAACATTGAATCAGGTGGAGAAAGTAACCAAGCCAGAAAATCAGCAGAATCAGAAAACACTGAACCAGGTGGGGGCCAGTGAAAAGCATCCTCATCCTGGCGTGTTAAAGCAGGAAAAAAATTAGCAGAGTGGAACAGACAAAAAAAATTAATGTTACAGAATATAACTCATCATGAAAACATAACACCGCCAGCGCCAGAACAAGTTGATTCAATGCCCGCTATAAAAACTCCATGTGATACAAGACCTACAGCACCAAAGTCTTCATGGAATATTGAACTTAAAACTGTTGCCATTTTTGGCGCCATTGCTGCTGTTGGGGGCAGTTATTACGGTTATAAAATATATACACAATGGCAACAGAAACAAAAGCAATCAAAAAAATCTGAACCACTAAATACAGAAAAAGACAACTGCACGCCAAAACCGCCAACAACAAAAGATCATTTTGATCCATTTCAAATGGAATCATATTTTAAGAACTTAATTTTAAAATTTTTTTGATAAAAATAGAACATGGCGTATTATAAAATGATGAAGTCAATAAATAAAGACATGGAGTCTATAAAAGACATTTCCATAGACCAGAATTGTAATCAATGTGGTTGCTTAGGATGTAAGAACTTCATTAAGATCTATGCCGACCGATCTCGCGCAGAGAACGCCGAGCAAGATATTCTCAGCGATGACGCGTTTTTTGAGGCGTGTGTGTACTATATTAGACATTTACTATTTAAGATAAAAACATACATTGTATTTTTTTGATAATTATAAGATAACTTAAATAAGAACTTGGTTGTACTTAGAGGATGACTTAGTTATGATCTTAGGTTAACTTGGGTAAGAACTTGATCAAGAACTTATTAAGAACTTGTGAATGACTTGAGGATGACTTTGGGGCAACTTGAGGATGACTTAAGGATGACTTAAGATAACTTGAGAATAACTTGAGTAAAAACTTAGAAGCGACTTGGAGTAACTTGAGTTAAGATCTTGTGGATGACTTAAGTGTGTGCATGTGTGTGGGGTGGGGTGGGGTGGGGTGGGGGTGTGCATGCGTGGGGGTGGGGGACGTGCGTGCGTGGGGTGGGGCAAAACACACGCACACACAAACAAACAAACACAATAGACAGGACAGTGCTTGTGGGAAAGTGAAGGGGGCTTTTTGTTGTCCACACTTGAACGTCGTAAATTCAAGACAGCCACGTTGAAGCAAGTTTTCAGGAAGAATGTTTGCCAGGCGGTTACGCGTAACCGTTACTATTTTTAGAACCACGTCATACTATCGTCAGTAGTCCAAAACCCGCCGCGCAGGTCTGCGCGCTGTTAGGCTGTCCCTGTGGTCTCAACAGCCCAGCCTTTGCTGCTGGCCAGGCGGTTACGCGTAACCGTTACTATTTTTAAAAGCCCGTCACAGTAGTTCGAAAACTTGACAGACAGGTGGTTATATATAGCTGTTTCTGTTTTAGAACCGCGTCATTCCAATCGTCAGTAGTTCACAAAACTTGCCAGCATTAACCGTTGCTTTACGAGCTGCTTCAAATCTTTTTTCAAAGTATCTTATATTTTCATGTAAAGCATTCTTTTCTTCCTCTGTCCACAATTCCGTTGGCGTTGGCAGCGGTAATGGGAGATTTTGAGCTTGTTGGAAAGTTGTAGCTGATTCCATGTCTTCCGCACCCAAATAATTTAATCTATAAAGTTGTTGAAAAGGTATTTGTGATTCAAGAACTTTTTCTAACTCAGAATCCACACTGTCTTCTGAAACTGCAGCTATATTTTGTGCCATATGCAAACACTTCTCTCACAGAAAAAGCACCGTCTTCACACCACCACAGCACTAGGAGAAATGAACAACACAAGTGCTGGGCGGAAATGTCGTCACTACTAATCAGCTGATTCTATCTAGTCTTGTGATTGGCCGGCCGTGACATCAGCCCATCGCGTGATCCGAAAATCGTCATGTCCGGCCACGTAGTAAGTAATCGGATAGTGCAAAGTCCTTAGGCAGGCCGGCAACTAGCAATTAAAGGCTTACCCCCACCGTTTACCTGGGGCGCGTTCAGCCCCGGCTGCTTTTCCCCTACGTTACTCTATGGGGCGTGCTCAGCCACGGCTACTTTCCCCTACGTTACTACGCTACGTTTTTGGTTATTGAAGTCTTACTTGTCAGAGAACTAATATATGTCTGTTCTGGATTCGCCCGGTCGAAACCGGCTAAGGCCGGTTGAGAGCGGGTGAGCCAGAACAGACATATATTAGTTCTCTCCACCGGTCGGGGAGGTGGCCACGGTGGGTGGGAGACCACGCCCCATCATTCTTCGTTTCTTTTCGTGAAGGAAGAGGGGAGAAGTGCTGACCGCCCGCCGAAAATTAAAACAAACTGGAATCACTGTGGGAGAGGACCTGACACAAGCGAATTATAAACTACTAAAGAAAGCAAGTGCACATTCCGCAACCATGGCTGCCTGGTCAACAAACGGAAAAATATTGACAAAACTGAAGAACGGAAAAACATTGAAGATAGACAGAAACATGGACATTGATTCCCTTTTTGCAAAGGAAATGTGAATGCAAAAACTAACTGGGCCAACCGATTTCACTTTGGATGTAGTGTGTGTGGGTGGGGCGTGTGGGGTGTGTGAGAGGAAACATTAATCTGTTTCTCTAGCTACCCAGGTATTTATTCATCCATTCCTCATCCTCACATATTCGCACCCCCCCCCCCCCCCCCCCCCCCCCCCCCCCCCCCCCCCGCGCCCAACTCGTTTCACTTTGAGACTGTCTCTCACTGGTCAGTCTGTCGTTTTCTCTCCTCTCTCTCTCTCCTCCCTCCCTCCTCTCTCCTCTCTCTCTCTCTCTCTCTCTCTCTCTCTCTCCTCTCTCTCTCTCTCTCCTCTCTCTCTCTCTCCTCTCTCTCTCTCTCTCTCTTTTCTGTCTCCCTCTCTCTCCCTCTTTCTTTCCTCCCCCTCTCTCCGTCCCTTTTCTTTCTGTTTCTGTCATAATGTTCTCCAATCCCACACATAATAACAGTAAGTTTAGACGCTCAGATAATACGGGTGAATGTTTCTGTTACTGAACGTGAATGTGCACTTTCATTTATCATCCTACTTTTGTCAACTTTGTTATATTATGCATGGTGTTATTGTAAAAAAAAAAAGAGATGGATAATAGATGCCGTTCGAAAACGTTTTCTGATGAGAGATCACACATATGATGCGCGCGGGTGGGTCTGCGCGCGCTCGCACTTATCCAGATTCAGACATTTTTTTCCCCTTCTCAACCTTTCGTTTTAGTCCCAGTCCCCGCCACCGTTACGGCTTCCCCCCCCCCCCTCCGTCCCCCAAGACACCCTTTCTTCCTCAACCTGCATTGCTCTTCTCTCATGTCCAATCTATGACAATGTTGTCAGACATTTATACAAAAAAGATATTTTACCCTTCTTCCTTTTTTGTGATTACCCTTCTTCTTTAATGATTACCTTGCTGATGAAATGGACAATGGCGTTTGGTTATGCTGATGGTAGACGTCCGCAGATGATGCCCATGGAGGATATCATTGGATGATAGTAACGGATAGAGAATGTGATGAATACTGTGTGAGGTTGACTGGTGATGTCTTTATCTCTGGGTGATAGTGATGAAATGTATGTATAATGCATAAATGGATAGTATGGATGGTATTGATGGGGGATGTTGATGAGTTGATTTGGCGAGGTATTATGTTGATTGATGATGCTGATGAGTGATGTCGACAGCAACGTTGATGGGAGACATTAATTGACAAGGCGTTTACCTAAGAGTTTAATATTAATTGACAAGGCCGATCGATCATCTGATGGACCATTGTATAGGAGTCATATAATGAGCTAGCATTACCTTTCAGTATTTTGTTTAATAAGTCAATTGAATCAGGTGTGGCACCAATGGACTGGAAGTCTGCAAATGTGACAGCTTTATTTAAAAAAGGTACTAGGACAGATCCTGGAAATTATAGGCCAGTTAGTCTTACATCAATTGTTTGTAAGATTATGGAATCAATTATACGGGATGTGATTGTAGATCATATGACTGAATAATTTATATACAGAGTGCCAGCATGGTTTCCGTAAACATCGATCTTGTGTAACACAACTTCTACTAGTCATGGAAGATTTAACAAAACTTTTAGATAATGGCAACAATGTAGATATACTGTATTTAGACTTTAAAAAGGCCTTTGATTCTGTTCCCCATGAGAGGCTATTAGTGAAATTATCATCATATGGAATTACAGGTAGAGTGCATACATGGATAAGGGATTTTTTAACTAAAAGACAGCAAAGAGTTAGAGTAGGAAGCTCATATTCAGATTTTACGGAAGTTCTAAGTGGTATACCACAAGGGAGTATTTTGGGTCCCGTATTATTTACAATATTCATAAATGATTTGCCAAACTCGGTGGAAAGTATTTGCAATATAT
>JAFLJL010003811.1:0-5000 GCA_018398815.1 Conus ventricosus
TCTCTCTCTCTCTCCTCTCCTCTCTCTCCCCTCTCTCTCCCTCTCTCTCTCTCTCTCCCCTCTCTCTCTCTCCCTCTTCTCTCTCGTCTCTCTCCCCTCCCCTCTCTCTCTCTCTCTCTCTGTCGTCGTGTCTGTCTGTCTCTCTAGATCACACACACACACACACACACACACACACACACACACACACACACACACACACACACACACACACACAACACACACACACACACGCACGCACGCACGCACGCACGCACGCACGCACGCACGTACACGCGCGCACACCACACACACACACACACACACACACACACACACAAACATGCACACACACACACACACACACACACACACACACACACACACACACACACACACACACACACAAACACACACACACACACCACACACACACACACACACACACACACACACACACACACACACACACACACCGCCCCTTCACACACACACACACACACACACACACACACACACACACACACACACACACACACACACACACACACACATGACATAGACTATACAAGTTTAAGAAAAAGTGATGGACCCTTGCTGCCAACGTATGTTAAATCACATATAAATGAAACTTATATAAATCACCTTAAAATCTATACAGATGGTTCCGTCCTAGACAATCATTTGTCTGGTTCAGCATTCATAATTCCATCCTTAAAAATAGAGAAATGTTACCACCTTGGTAAGAATATTTCCATGTTTACTGCGGAACTTGTTGCCATTATTATGGCATTAAACTTTCTTCTTGATTTTCGATTCTTGTATTTCAAATACTACTTTCTGTTGATTCAAAATCAGTCCTACAAGCTCAAAATTTTCGAATACAAGTGTGAGAGCAGAACTATATATATCAGAAGTGTACCACTTAATTCATTTTTTGCATTTACGTGGTTCTCATGTCGATTTTTGTTGGGTTCCATCTCACTGTGGATTATCTGCTAATGAAAGGGTAGACACATTAGCCAAAAAGGCGGCTATCACTGAAACTGATTTAACAAAGATATACATTCCTTTATCCTTACATGAGAGTTATAGTCTTTTAAAAGACGCAGCCTGGAACTCTATTTAAAATAAGGGAAAAGGCACCAAAAACAAAAAGGGGATATTATTTAACAAGATATCAGACAATAAAACAGGTATCAAGAATCTCTACCAAGAGAGGATTTTTAAAAGTTTGATTTTTAGATTGAGGCTTAATGCCTTTAAAACCAAATTCTGTAAGCATGTGACTTGTATCTTTGGCCAGCAAATCACTCCGTTCCATCTACTTTTTTTGTGCGATAGAATGAAACCCTATTTACCTGCTTGGTTGTTGAACACTGAACCGTCGATGTCAGTCTTTGAAGACGTCATGTCTAACGAATCAAACATTTTTTAAGTTGTTCAAGGACTGATTAAGAGCCCAATTGGACATTTACTTTAACGTCAATGTTATTTTCCCCATCTTGGTGTTAGTTGCTTATTTAGTGTTTCTTTTATAGTTTTGGATTCAGTTATGTGTGTGTGTGTGTATTTTTATTTTTTATTTTTTATTTTAATTTTATTTATTTATTTTTTTATCTAGGCCTAATTGCATCATATATATTACCTACGTACGCCCAAAATCAACACCAACCGTTCGCATGCATACACCCAAAATACATCACATGCACAACACACATAACACTTACATACTGTATAAGATCACTGTCAGGTGGATAGACGTTAAATTAAAGAACGAACACACACACACACACACACACACACACACACACACACACACACACACACACACACACACACACACACACACAACACACGAACACTCGCACACTTCCTAACCCCATTTTTTTTCCGCAAACCCCAAACCACCCACCCTGCTTTCACCTCTGACCTCTGACCTCTGAACTCCTCCCCCCCCCCCCCCCCACCCTCATTCCACTCCTCCTGAACCCTTCCCCCCATCCCAACCCCCACCCTAACCCCACCCCCACACCCCGCCCACTAATCTGACCACGCAAAACAGGAGTGCAGAAAGCCAATTCTGGAACGGTGACGATAATGTGAAGAGATCAATACAGAGAGAGAGAGAGAGAGAGAGAGAGAGAGAGAGAGAGAGAGAGAGAGAGACAGACAGACAGACAGACAGACAGACAGACAGACAGACAGGAGAGAGAGAGAGAGAGAGAGAGAGAGAGAGAGAGAGAGAGAGAGAGAGAGAGAGAGAGAGAGAGAGAGAGAGAGAGAGGAGAGCTGAATGGAAAGAGAAATCAATACAGTGATTGACATGGAGAGACAGATCCTTTCTTTCCTTCTGTCTCTCTCCGTCTCTATCTGTCCTCTCTGACTCTCTCGCTCTCTTTTTCGCTCTCTCTCTCTCTCTCTCTCTCTCTCTCTCTCTCTCTCTCCTCTCTCTCTCTCTCTCCTCTGTCTCTCTCTTCTCTCTCTCCTCTCTCTCCTCTCTCTCTCTCTCTCTCTCTCTCTCTCTCTCCTCTCTCCTCTCCTCTCTCTTCCCCCTCTGTCTGTCTGTCTGTCTGTCTGTCTGTCTCTGTCTCTCTCTTGTCTTTTTATCTTTGTCTCTCTGTCTTTCTGTATCTCTGTCTCTTTCTTTCTTTGTCTCGCTCTCACTCTCACTCTCTCTCTCTCTCCTCTCTCTCTCTCTCCTCCTCTCTCTCTCTCTCTCTCTCTCTGTTTCTCTCTCTCTCTCTCTCTCTCTCGCTCTCTCTCTCTCTCTCTCTCTCTCTCTCTCTCTTTATCTCTGTCTGGCTCTCTTTCTATCTATCTCCCTTCCCTCTCCTCCCTCTCTACCCCCTCTCTCTTTCTGTCCTCTCCCATCCCCCCTTTCTCCCTCTTTGTGAATGTTTCTGCACCCTCCCTCCCTCTCTCTCTCTCTCTCTCATCTCTCTCTCTCTCTCTCTCTCTCTCTCTCTCTCTTCTCTGTCCGTCTCTCTCCTTCTCTCTCTCTCTCTCTCTCTCTCTCTCTCTCTCTCTCCTCTTTCTCTCCTCTCTTCTCTTTCTCTCCCCCCCCCCCTCTCTCTCTCTCTGTTTCCTCTCCCTGACTGTCTCTCTCTGTCTCTGTCTCTCTCTGCCTCTGTCTCTCTCTTTCGCTCTCTCACACACCCGCACCCAAACCCACACCCACACCCAACACACACACACACACACACACGCACACACACCACACACCTTCTCCCCTTTCCCCCATAACCCCAAAAACCATCCACCCAGCTCTTACCTCTGACCCTCTAACCCCCCCCCCCCGCCCCTTCTCCTACCCTTTCTACTCCTCCCCCCCCCCTCCCTCCCTCCCCGAATCTGACATTGTAAGACAGGGCTCAAAGTTGTGTGTAGGGGAAGGTTAGCTGTTTGCAAAGCGTTGGACCAGAACAGGCGCTAGTGAACCTCACTGAAAGGATTTGGACGGGCCCGCGCAGAGTCTCCTCCGATGAGTAACCAGCAGGCAAGCGCCCGCTGTTGAAAGAGTGCTCTTGTCTCCGCCAGGGCACAGCCTGTGTGTAGATGTGTTTGTGGAAGCTGTGAGAGGGAGGGGAGGATAAAGGCTTTGAAGAGAAGACAATATACAAAATAATAACATAATAACAACGACAACAATAATAATAATGATAACAACAACAACAACAACAACAACACCAATAATAATAACAACAACAATACTGATAATAATGGTAACAATAACAATGATAGTAATAATAATGATAACTATAATAATGTTAACACTGATGATAATAATACAAATAATGATGATAACAACAATGATAATAGTAATAACAATGATAATAATAATAATGATGATAATGATAATGATGTTCATAATATACTCAGAGGCATAAAAAACGCGAAAAAATAGAGACAGTGCACGATTGTTCCCATTGTGAACAGGACGTAAGCAATGTCGTTGGCACGTGCAACATTAGTAGTACGTGGTGTCTTGGCCGGTTGTAACCTCGTAACAGTGGGTGAATGTTGCCGGGTCAGCGTTTTTGGCACGAGGAGTGCATTTGCCATGTGGACTACCTACGCCACGTGCATCAATGTGAATTGCAACTCAATGTGGCCCCCATTGTGGGGCTATAAATTTCCAAACCCCAAAAAGTTCAAATCATCCCTTCCAGAGGCGCCAACATAATGCCGAGACTTTCTCGTCAAGATCGTTGCATAGCAATGGGGCAACTGCAGGCCGGGGTTCCAATGAGGCAGGTCGCTATCGCATTCGGAGTCCACATTTCCACCGTCTATCGCCTTCTGGACCGCTTTCAAGCAAGAAACACCACTGATGACAGACCGAGGAGCGGCAGACCGAGGGTCACCACAGCAGCCCAAGACCGCCATCTTCTTCGTCAGCATCGACGGGAGCCTTACCAAACCGCTGCCAACACAGCCAGGAACACCGTCGGCAACCATGGCAGGCCAATCAGCAACAGGACCGTGCGTCGCCGACTGAACACAGTTGGTCTCCAATGCAGGCGTCCAGCCCGGCGACCTATCCTGACACTCCAGCATCGCCAGAACCGTCTGCAGTGGGCACAGATCCACGTGCATTGGCGCCATCGGGACTGGGGCCGAGTCCTCTTCAGTGATGAAAGCCGGTTCTGCGTCGACCCAGGCGATGGCCGCATCCGGATCTGGAGAAGAGCGGGGGAACGCTTCACGGATGCCAACATCACCGAAAGGGACCCATGGGGTGGTGAAAGCATCATGATCTGGGGGGCTATCGGCATAAATCGCCGTATTGGGCCAGTCATCTTCCAGAATGTGGGTCCAGGACGTGGTAACGGGGTCACTGCTGTTCATTACATCGACCAAGTCCTGAGGCCCCACATCCTGCCGCATTTCCAGCGGCATCCACAGAACCTGTTTCAGCAGGACAACGCAAGGCCGCACACTGCCCGTGCTACGCAGAACTTCCTGAGGCAGAACAACATCAATCTGCTGCCTCACCCAGCCCGTTCTCCCGACCTTAA
>JAFLJL010003811.1:7500-10000 GCA_018398815.1 Conus ventricosus
ACACACACACACACACGCACGCACGCACGCACGCACGCACGCGCGCACGCACGCACGCACGCACGCACACACACACAACACGCACGCACACACACACCACCACACACACACACACACACACACACACACACACACACACACACACACACACACACACACACACACTGTTCAAACAACAAGCAAACAAACAAACAATCCCAGCACCAACCAACCTCCCTGTTTGCAACAAACCTCCCTACCCACTACCACTTCCACCAACCCCTACTCCCTCCCCACACCTCCCACTTTGAATTCAACATCCAATGAAGTGTTTATCTTAGTGTGAGGGAGAGGTGGGGTGTTGCAGATGTGAGTGAGAACGAGAAGGAAGGAAGAGAGGGTTGGGAGTGTGGGGATGGGTGGTGGGTTAGTGAGGGTGAGGAGGTGGAAGTGGAGGGTGGATAGGGTGGGGGATGATGGCAAAGGAGTGAGAGAGTGAGAGTGAATGTGAGAAAGAGAGAGAGAGAGAGAGAGAGGGGAGAGAGAGAGAGAGAGAGAGAGAGAGTGAGTGAGAGAGGGAGAGAGAGCGTGAGGGGGACAGTGTGAGAGAGAGTGAGTGAGAGAGATTCGGAGAGATTCGGAGAGAGAGGGAGAATGAGAGAGAGCGTACGAGAGATAGTAAGAGAGTGAGAGAGAGAGTGAGAGTGAGTGAGAGAGTGATTGAGAGAGACAGTGACATAGACAGAGTGAGATCGAGTGAGAGAGACAGTGAGAGAGAGAGAGAGAGAGAGAGAGAAGAAGAGAGAGAGAGAGAGAGAGAGAGTAAGAGCGAGAGAGAGTAATGGAGAGAGAGAGTAATAGAGATAGTGTGAGTGAAAATGAGAGGAAGTGGGAGAGAAAGAATGAGAGTTTGAGTGAGAGAGAGAGAGAGAGAGGGGGGGGGGGGAGAGAGAGAGAGAGGGGGGGGAGAAAAAGAGTTAGAGAGTGAGAGAGAAAGTAAGAGAGAGAGTTAGAGACAGTGAGAGAGAAAGAGTGAGATAGATAAAGTGCAACAGAAAAAGTAAGAGAGAGAGGGGGGGGGGGGAGTGAGACAGAATGAGAGTGAGTTTGAGTGAAAGAGAGAGTAAGAGAGAGTAAGAGTGGAGAAAGTGGGGGTGAGAGAGTGTGTGCGTGAGAGTGAAAGAGAGAGAGTGGGAGTGAGAGAAAGTGGGAGTGAGAGAGTGTGTGCGTGAGAGTGAAAGAGAGAGTAAGAGACAGTGAGAGAAAGAGGTGAGAGAGGAAGTCAGAGACAGAGTAGAGAGAATGAAGAGTGAGTGAGAAGAGAGAGAGAGAGAGAGAGAGAGGAAGGAAGATAGGTTGGGGGGGGGGGGGGGTATGAAGGTGAGTGGATGGACGTGGAGGTGGATGGGTTGGGGGAGGATGATAGGGGAGTGAGAGAGTGACAGTGAGAGAGAGGGTGACAGAGTGAGAGACGGTGAGAAGAACGGTAGTGAGAGAGTAAGAGTGAGAGATTGAAAGAGAGGGGGATATACAGTGAGTGAAGGTGGGGAGAGTGTGTGTGTGTGAGTGAGAGAGAGAGAGTGAGAGTGAGATTCTAGATTCCAGATGGTTTGATGTTCAAAAGTCATTAGACTCTTTTTCTTTTTTTTTTCTTCTTTTTTTTTAAACTCTAAAAACTGTTTAATGCGTGCTGTTCTCCATATTCCCAAGGTAAACACTTTTTCCCTTCCTTTTTTTTCCAAGACAAGTTTTATTTGGCAAAAAGCAACGCACCAAAACAACTGAACGAGTAAATACACATCTATCACTCGATGATGAATAAGAACAGCATCAAGCGAATATTGTGAATCCAACAGTAAATACACATCTATCAACTCGATGATGAATAAGAACAGCATCAAGCGCATATTGTGAATCCAACAGTAAATACACATCTATCAACTCGATGATGAATAAGAACAGCATCAAGCGCATATTGTGAATCCAACAGTAAATACACATCTATCAACTCGATGATGAATAAGAACAGCATCAAGCGCATATTGTGAATCCAACAGTAATACACATCTATCAACTCGATGATGAATAAGAACAGCATCAAGCGCATATTGTGAATCCAACAGTAAATACACATCTATCAACTCGATGATGAATAAGAACAGCATCAAGCCATATTGTGAATCCAACAGTAAATACACATCTATCAACTCGATGAGGACTAAGAACAGCATCAAGCGCATATTGTGAATCCAACAGTAAATACACATCTATCAACTCGATGAGGACTAAGAACAGCATCAAGCGCATATTGTGAATCCAACAGTAAATACACATCTATCAACTCGATGATGAATAAGAACAGCATCAAGCGCATATTGTGAATCCAACAGTAAATACACATCTATCAACTCGATGATGAATAAGAACAGCATCAAGCGCATATTGTGAATCCAACAGTAAATACACATCTATCAACTCGATGATGAATAAGAACAGCATCAAGCGCATATTGTGAATCCAA
>JAFLJL010003812.1:0-19744 GCA_018398815.1 Conus ventricosus
GTGTGTGTGGTGTGTGCTGCAAATGTGTGTGTGTGTGTGTGTGTGTTGTGTGTGTGTGTGTGTGTGTGTGCGTCTCACACTGTCACTTTTGCACACATGCATTCATGACAGCATTTACTCCATACGCACACGCAATCTTTCCAATCAACCAAAAGGCGCACTACCGAATGTTTTTTTTTCTCCCCCTCTCCTTCGGGAAAAAATACTTTACTAAATCACATCAACCAATTTATAATCAGATTTTATACATGTATCTCTTTACACTGAGAGATAAATTAATCCATTCAAGATTCTATAAAGTCATGGCCTTCACATTATCTTAGCCCAAAATCCAGACCAGGAGAATAAATAACTCCTAAAATCATTGATGCCATACCTGCATCAGATATAAGTCTCCATACTGTCACGATTCCCTGTCTCTCTCAGACATCGTATCGCCCCTTGAATTCTCCCGTCACTGGAGATATGAGTTCCGACTTCTCTCCCTCGACTTCTCCTGTCACTGGAGAGATGATGAGTTCCAACTCCTCTCCCTGGAGTCTTTAATTGCTGGGACTGAACTACCGGTGTGTTCCCCACACCATGGCCATCTTTAACCACCTCACGGGGTGAAAGGTGAAGGGTGAAGGGCGAAGGTTGAAGGGCTGAAACACGAATAAGGTTCGTGTAAGTAACCTGCTTCCCAATTTAATTATGAATTCTTTCTTTCTCTTTTCTTTAGGTTTTCCCCTGTAGCTTTCCCCAACTATCTATGGCTCACCTGGTAATGACTGGTCAGCAGTGAGGACCAGCGTCCTGACAGGTTCGAGTCTCTAGGCCATCTGCTGGGCTAAAACTGATTCTTTCCTCCCTCCTCCTAGTGAGTGCATACTCAGTGTTCAAAACACATGACCAGCACCTTACCAGCCCTTATTAAACTATCTCTCAGTGGTCACTTTCACCCAATGACCACATTTCTTTCTTTAATGAGTCATTCTCACAATTATTTGGGGACGCCCGCTACACTAGTCAAGCCACATAAATATTCTTCCTTTTTAGTTGTGGCATGGGGAAATGATTCATATCACTAACTACATGTGATGGACCGTCACATGCCTTGATGTGAGGCTACGTCACATGACAGTGTGTGTGTGTGTGTGTGTGTGTGTGTGTGTGGTGTGTGTGTGTGTGTGTGTGTGTGTGTGTGTGTGTATACGTGCGTGCCTGCAAATGTGTGTGTGTGTGTGTGTGTGTGTGTGTGTGTGTGTGTGTGTGTGTGTGTGTGTGTTTGTGTGTGTGTCTGTCTGTCTGTCTGTCTATCTGTCTGTCTGTCTGTCTGTCTGTCTGTCTGTAGTAAATGACACTGATTCGGTGCGTTGCTGGTGGAACTGATAGTGTGGTGTGATGTTAATGGCGCTGATAGAATGTTGTGTTGTAAATGGCACTGATCATTTGGTGTCTTGTCAATGGCATGGTGTGTTACTAGAGGCAAACTGGATAAAGCAACGGAAAGCTTATGCCTGCTGGAACCAAAAATTGGTGCTGAAGTGTCCCGCGGGAACACAGATAGAGCTGCAGACAGCTACACACGAACGAGCCTCTGAAGCTAAGTGTGATCCTGCGCTGTTGGCAAGTGCTTTGAACGTGGACGTGTACTGCGTAAGAAATCCTCCAGACTTGGAATTCCAAGCACATTCCTAGTGAGTGAGGTTAATCTCTCTCTCTCTCTCTCTCTCTCTCTCTCTCTCTCTCTCTCTCTCTCTCATCATGTATGCTCAAGTAGCAAATCAATGGTATAAGATGTTTCAGTATCATGTTCTGGCATGGGCAGTCATGGTCCAGTCTTTTGCACATGGTTCCTCAGGCTTCCAGAACAACCACTCACAAGCCACACGACCATCCAGTTTGCTCTTTCGAAAAGCTCCGTGCAACAGCGTATCGCTCTGACTGGCGCATCTCCCCACTTCAGTTAACTTACACAGACGTCAGTGAAGCAACAGCTTTCTGATACGACACATTCCTTAACATCATGATGAGACACGCACAACTACACAGAAAAGAGGTAAGCATCCCTTCATGAGCCGGTTGCTGACTTGAGAACTACGGGACAAAGTATTCGTCATGATTAACTCAAAGATGTGAATTTATTTGAAGAAAACAGAGGGCAGAGAAAATTTGCATGAAGAGTTGTTTCTTTGTGAAATGCATGTTTTTAGACAGATACAACCCTACCAACAATGGATTTAAATTGGCATTCGAACATATGTCAATTTTGAACGCAGCAGATCTGAAACACCACGACCCGGAACAGCAAAGAACATCTATTGAGACACGTATGTTGACACAAACCAACAATTCTTTCTCTTAAAAAAATGTGACATTGGGGTCATGCTCGCAGAGAATGGTGGTTCTCTTTTTGCAACCCAACTGTCACAGACTGTTTAGATATGTGTACGCGTGTGTACTGTTGCAATACTGGATACGAAGGAGAGAACACAAACCGAAGTCGCATTAAGTATCAGCCACTCAAATAGAAAGTAAGACACAAAGACATGTCTGGTGTTGTTGACGTCTGAAAGACACCTATGTGTCAAAAATTCACTTTTATCTTTTGTTTTGTGGATTTCAACAACAAAAAATTACTGTGCATCTTGTTTTGAATGTGAATTTCCATTGTGCCGAATTGTTATCACTGCTGTTGCTTCAAGTTAAAAAAAAAGATATTTTAATGAAGATTACGAACAATATGGGCTTTTGAAGATGGCAACCTTAACTAATGTGTGGTCTTTGGTTTCGCTTTCCAGTGTGTAGCACTCTCATCTATTGTGGAGCAACTGACACTCCTGTGACGATGACTGTTCACACAAATTCCAAAGTCATGACTTCCTCGTTATCAGTCCGTGGCTCTGACCACGGCAGCTGGCGGAGGCTCTGTTTTAATAAGATTATTTGTGTGGGAATGTTCATGGAAAGTAATGATGCACCCTGTGTTTTGTGTCCAGTTGTGATGGTCAAGAACGATGTGAGGTCAACGTGGACGCGTTCCTGTTTCGAGCAGTGTTTGGTATGGATTCTGAGTACTGCTGGTATTTGGAAGTGGAATACAAATGCCTCAAACAAGGTAAGATAATCGAAGTAAAATCAGCATCATGCAGTGTTTGAAATAAAAAAGATGCTTTGTCAGCATCGCACCATCAAAACTGAAGAACTAAATGGCGGGTCTACAGCTAACTGGAGAGAGACAACCACACCAAAGCATACAAACAACAAACAAAAATAAAACAGAAAACAAAGTGGGATGATTTCTTTCGTACATTTTACTTCCCAACAGGAGCTGTCAGGTGAAAGTACAGTTACAAGAAAATGAAAGCACTCGCATAAAACAACAACAATAACACAAATCGCAGGGGCGGAGGCAGTGGTGAGGAGGATATTACACTTTCTGCAGCAAGCCATGCCCATAAATGTGAGGATTGTCAGTTGTAGGTTGGCAAGATACCTGAAACAGTTATTGCCAGTGATACTGAGAAGTGTGGTATTTTCAGACGACGGATATTGCCACAAATACTGACAAGTGTGGTATTTTCAGACAACGTGTGGTATTTTCAGACAATGAAATAGAAACCAACAAAATGCTGTGCCAGAACTGCAACAGGGCAACACTGATTGTGGCTCTGAAGGTGGATCCGGGAGAAGGGAATGGGAGTGATGCTAACACTGATTGTGGCTCTGTAGGTGGATCCGGGAGAAGGGAATGGAAGTGATGCTAACACTGATTGTGGCTCTGTAGGTGGATCCGGGAGAAGGGAATGGGAGTGATGCTAACACTGATTGTGGCTCTGTAGGTGGATCCGGGAGAAGGGAATGGGAGTGATGCTAACACTGATTGTGGCTCTGTAGGTGGATCCGGGAGAAGGGAATGGGAGTGATGCTAACACTGAGTGTGGCTCTGTAGGTGGATCCGGGAGAAGGGAATGGAAGTGATGCTAACACTGATTGTGGCTCTGTAGGTGGATCCGGGAGAAGGGAATGGGAGTGATGCTAACACTGATTGTGGCTCTGTAGGTGGATCCGGGAGAAGGGAATGGGAGTGATGCTAACACTGATTGTGGCTCTGTAGGTGGATCCGGGAGAAGGGAATGGGAGTGATGCTAACACTGATTGTGGCTCTGTAGGTGGATCCGGGAGAAGGGAATGGGAGTGATGCTAACACTGATTGTGGCTCTGTAGGTGGATCCGGGAGAAGGGAATGGGAGTGATGCTAACACTGATTGTGGCTCTGTAGGTGGATCCGGGAGAAGGGAATGGGAGTGATGCTAACACTGATTGTGGCTCTGAAGGTGGATCCGGGAGAAGGGAATGGGAGTGATGCTAACACTGATTGTGGCTCTGTAGGTGGATCCGGGTGAAGGGAATGGGAGTGATGCTAACACTGATTGTGGCTCTGTAGGTGGATCCGGGAGAAGGGAATGGGAGTGATGCCAACACTGATTGTGGCTCTGTAGGTGGATCCGGGAGAAGGGAATGGGAGTGATGCTAACACTGATTGTGGCTCTGTAGGTGGATCCGGGAGAAGGGAATGGGAGTGATACTAACACTGATTGTGGCTCTGTAGGTGGATCCGGGAGAAGGGAATGGGAGTGATGGTAACACTGATTGTGGCTCTGTAGGTGGATCCGGGAGAAGGGAATGGGAGTGATGCTGTAGTCAAGTGGTCGAGTGGTGTTGGTTCGTTGGAACGTGTGGCTCATTCACTCAATGGAACAATTCAGTGACTAGAAGGTGATAGGTGTTTATTCATCTTCACTACAACACACACAGCAGGGAGCAAGCCTGTATAGACACATGCAAAGAAAACAGCTTCTTAGAAAACAGTAAATGTAGGAGACAATAGTTGTCAAAATCCAATTACCTACATTTTACAATGGATACTAGGCTTGCGTACACCTACCCAATTCATTTTCTATTTATGGATTTATAATTTACATAGTCATTTATCATACCAAGGGCAAAAAAAAAACAACGAACAAAATGGAGTTATCAAACCTAAATAGGCAGTAGTTGTCTGTACACAACTCAACACACATACCACAAAACTTTAAACTTATACATCAACACAAAGAGAGAGAGAGAGAGAGATTTTTTCCCAAAAGTCTGGACCAGAACACTCAGTGAGTGGCCAAACAAACATACAATAAAATTTCAACTTTGCCACAATGTCATGGCTTCAGCCACCATTTTATCTAAGACAGTTGAAGCCAATTTCAATGTTCTGACCCCTTTTCCCCATGACTTTCCAACCTGATCCTCAATGTGGTGGTTGGTAAAATTAGCTCGATTCTCCCATGATCATTTAATCATGGAATGCCTTGCATTAGTTGCAACAAACCCCAAATCGAAATTTCCCGAAAGGAAATTTACAAAATTAGGTCTCTTCTGAACCAGGATTAGATCAATTTCCCAAGCAGAAATTGCTAACACTACTAACAAAAAAAATAAATTTAATTATTTACCAGTTATTACCACACTGAGCCATGTATCGGTTAAATCTGAGGCTGTATACCTTTGTGACTAAACCATTCAGAATATTAACTTTAGGGCAAAAGCTACCTTCAAAAGTTCTTGTGGATAAGAATTCTTGCTTAACTAGCCACATTGTGACTTAGTAATCATGCAGGAGTGTCACCCTAATCATTATTCCAACATACAAAATACACAAGAATGAAAGGATGAAAAAAAGAAAATTCAATGTTCCAGGTTGACTGGAACATAGACAGAAAATCAATTAAGGCTCTAGTTAAGAACCGCCTTTAGACAAATTTCTCTCAGCCAAAAAACTTTGACGTCAGCTATGTACAACAATGTTGCAAAATCTGCCGACATGGACATGCCCGGTCGGCAAAAGTGATACTTTTGTCAAATGTTACTCAAAGTCTTTCAACAATAAATCTGCAAGTACAGTAGTCCACACAATCCTTTAGATGGCTGGGTAATTCTGAACATTTCACATATTTTACATTTTCTTTCCAATACAGAGATGGTAATGATCTGAAAACAAAGAGAGTTTGTGTAGCAAAGCTAGCACGTGGCAGTTCAAAACTGAAGGGCTTGAAACAAAGGGAGTTTGAGTAGCAAGGCTAGCACATGCAGGGTTCTTACTCATTTTTCTCTTTAAAAATTACAAACTTTTTAAATACTTTTTAAAGACCCTTTCACAAAATTTCAAGGCCCATGCGGCATGACACACGCACTAAGACACAGACACAAACACACATACATGACACACGCACTAAGACACGGACACACATACATGCATCATACATGACAATGACATACACACAAAGTAAAAAAAAAAATCACATAACTATGTTTGTAGGCAGCAAGCTCTTGTAAAAATGTAATCCAAAAACACAGTTATCCCAATATTCAGTTCATTTTCTAGTGAAGGTTGTTCTGCACTCACAGTTCTGATCAAATTATCCTCTCAGCCTCTAGTTCTAAATTCACATGAAAATGTTGACAAAATTATGTCCACAGCATTACTGTGATGATGGACCACAAGCAAGCAGGTCTTTTTCTTTTATGGTCTGCTCAACCTGTGTCATCTCAACCTTTTTCTCAGCCACCCTCCTCCGGATAGCATTTGACTCTGCTATCAGAGTCAAGCGGCCAAACTTTTCAGCATCCTCTGACAATTTGTTGGCAGACTTCTCCATCTCAGCAATGTCGTTTTGGAGACGTGCTTTTTTGGCCCATCTTTGGCCAAAAGGTTTCGACCAGCTGCAAATCCCACATCCACCTTGTGTGTTTCTACATGATTGCCTTTGTTTTGAAAGTTGATGCTGGAAATTGCAGCAACACTCTCAGCCTTCGAAGTAATGGAAGGTTTCAAAAACCTTTCCATGAAACCCTTCACCAGCCTGGCTATCTCAGACACCAAGAAGGGCATCATGGGCCTGTCCGTCTGGAAATCCCTTAACAGGGGCTGCAGTTCATCACTAATCGTCACAAAGAATTGCAGTTTGGCCTTCAGAAGCTTGTCACCCAACATGCCCAGCAAGTCTCTGTAAGATTTGCACGATGGTTCAGACACGGTCTTGTTCTTGGCATGAGAGCAGTAGGACACAAGAAAAGGAAGAAGGACAATTGCTCTCTCTGCTGGCTGCACGTTTTCCAGCCATCTGAAAAAAAAAAGCAATCATAAATATGTAGGTGTATCATAAAAAGAATGAGTGTGTGTGTGTGTGTGTGTGTGTGTGTGTGGTGTGTGTGTGTGTGTGTGTGTGTGTGTGTGTGTGTGCATGCGCGTGTGTGCGTGCGCATGTGTGCCTATTCTAGTGTGTGCGTGTGAGTGTGTTTGTGGTGTGTGTGTGATGTGTGGTGTGTGGTGTGTGTGTGTGTGTGTGTGTGTGTGTGTGCATTAGTAACATACCTGTGCTTGCAGAACTTGAGTGGCAAGGCTGGTGCACCAACTGTGTTGACAAAGTCGTCCCTTCGGGCTGGCGAGTCATGAAGAGATAAGCGGAGCTCAGAATGTCTCCAGGTCCCACTTCGCTGCCTCACACACCCACTACGAAAAGCATTGTGAATGGTATGCAGCCCACATGTGCCTGTCTGGAGGATCTTTTTGTTTCCAGTGGAGGTTTCAACCTCCTCCTGTTAGTAGTCTGTGGACTTTTTTGTTGACGTTTAGACCATCCATAGATATCTGTAGGAGACGGGAATGGCCCAACTTCCTGATAACTGGACCAAGTGCACCTCTTATGTCCTCAGCAGTGGCATGGCCAAGAAACTTGAGCTCAAGAAGGCAGTCCTGACATGCTCTTTCTCCCATATGCGGAACATATATTCCATCTGCTTCTCTTGAAGATGCTGGTTTAGTGTCTCGTCAAACAGAAGAAATACTCAGTCTGCTGTTTGATCTGGTCTTTCAGTTGTTTTTTGAAGTATGGGGAAAGTCCAAATGTGTAGAGGTATGTGTTTTGCTTTCCGCACATTGAAATGACTGAGCTATCGCACTATCAGGAACATAGCAGCAAACACATCCCCGATGTCACTACTTGATTTCATGCTGTAATGACTATCAATGCTTTTCAGTGTCCACAGCATTTCTGCTTTCAGAGAGTCACTTTTTTGTACATGTCCATGAAGAGTCCCTGGAGACAATGTCGTTGGGTTAGCTGTCGACGTTGATACCTGTGGCCGGGTGCTGGATGAACTCGCTGGCATCACCCCAGAGGAAGCACTGTAGCTACTGATGGGAGCCAAAGCTTGTGTTGCAGATACATTCTTCTTGTGCTTCTGGCCTGTTCAATATTAAAAGAAGAAATTGTAAATAAACATGCATGTTCTGATGGTATGCTGAAACTTTATATTTGTGTGTGTGTGTGTGTGTGTGTGTGTGTGTGTGTGTGTGTGTGTGTTGTGTGTGTGTGTGTGTGTGTGCGTGCGTGCTGCATACGTGGTGTGTGTATGTGTGTGTGTGTGTGTGTGGCGCGTGTGTGTGTGTGTGTGCGCGTGCGCTGTGTGCATGTGTGTGTGTGTGTGTGTGTGTGACCATCAAGACAAATGCTTAAATAGTCTATAGTACTGTTTATGTTATGATATGCATGGCACACCTAGTAAAGACAGAATTTGAGAGAGGAGGAGGTGGTTAGAATGGAGGGGAGGGGGGGCACAGAGATGAAAAGGTGTGAGAGAAATTGCAAAGATAAGATAAAGTTACTCAGAAACAAGTGTGTTTTGAGAGAGAGAACTCACAGAGAGAGAGAGAGAGAGAGAGGGGGAGAGAGGGAGGGAGAGAGAGAGAGAGAGAGAGAGAGAGAGGAGAGAGAAAGAGAGAGAGAGAAAGAGAGAGAGAGAAAAAAGTGACAATCGTCTAGATGAGGCACCCCCCCCCCCCCCCCCCCCTAATTTCTCGCTTCTTTCTGTTTTTTCAAAATTGCCTTTTTCAGTATAGATAGAGGAACCCTAACACTAACCCTTTAGCCTAATAGCCCTATGCTGACGGAGAAGCAAAAGCGTCTTGAAGTTTTAGTGGCAAATAGAAGCCGACCCGGTTTCACTGTAGGGGGGGTGCCTCAGCTAGAAGATCGCACATAAAAAAAATCGATGCTTACCTTGACTGTGAACAATCACAGCTTTCTCGCCCATTGACGAAACGTTGATCGTTTTCGCACAGATGTGGCAGAATGCAGCCCTTGGATTTGCAGGGTCACCCCTCAGCCACTGAGAAAATTCCGGCTTTGTGAGCCAAGAAGCTCTAAATAGGCACGAGCCCGGCATTTTTCTTCACATCGAATACCCGGATGTGCACAAACAGAGAAGAGCGTTAGGCCTCGTTAATTATCTCCCTTGCGTCGTCTGCTCCCAAGCCAGTTCAAACCGGTCAAGTTCAGAAACGATTCGCGATTATTTTTTTTTTTTTTATCAAGTTTTCTGTAAAATTTAAAGAATCTGCGGCAGCAGTTTGATTTCGTTTGCAGATGACGGCAAGAATATAAGCTGGGAAGATGAAATAGCTGCTCAGTTGATGAAAATTAAAGACTTTTACAAACCTTTGACTAGAATGCTGTTTTTACTGACTTTTTAAGGCTTAAAAATGAGTGGTGATTTTACAAACTTTTACCGACCTTTAAAAACCGTTCGAACCCCGACATGGCCATTTCCGAAACTGAAAAGCTTGAAAGGTTCGCACCCACAAAACTGCAACTTGTACAAACATACAGGGTAAAATATTTGAAGATCGATCAAAGAAAACTTTTCAAAGTCTACAATTTTTATACAATTTACTAACCGTTTAAGGCACTGCGTGCAGCCTCTTCGATGTCGTCGGGTCTACGCCAGGCTTCAAATTGCCCGTTTCCGTTCGTCAATGCTTTTTGTTTTTCACGGACCACGACTTCCGGTTTTGTGGCTATACGCACGGACGATGTTAAATTTACATCTGTATGCACCCTATAACACACACCCCTTGCTTTTGAACGCAATGTCCCCATTGCTCCCAAAGATATCCTTTTGCTAATGTCGAAATTAGTTTCCGACCCAACCCAAACAGGTTAACATTAGCAACAAATGATAGAAAATTTACACTGGGAGTAGACTAATAGTTAGCCTCATCTCCCAAAGTACAGTCAGTATAGTATGGAGAACATTGACGGGATTTGTTATGGGTGAACAGGTAATCGATATCTCTTTGTATGAAATTATAGCAAAACTAATACCTTCAACAAGTCCATGTAGGCCTATCTTGGTAAACTAACCATTACTTGCTTCCCTTAACTCTATTGACAAGCACGCGCCCGCTAGTGCCCGGTAAAACACGCGACAACAATGGGCGCTGCCATGTTTTCTGATAGAAAAGGAAGTCTTTCGAGAATGTGACTTCCTCCTTCCTGTAGCCATTCACTTCCATTTGCAAAAAAAAAAACACCACGAGTCGATACGTGCCATACTCCCGAGTTATGAATTTAAAAAATTATTTTCATTTCATTATCTCCTTTCCTCTCTTTTAAATTAATTTTTAATTTGGGTAACCATGTTCAAATTACAGAGTTACTCATCTTGCCGTAGGCTTTCAGCGTAACTAGCTCAGTAAGTGCATACCGAAGAAGGTGAACTGAAATCTTTTGGTTCTTTCTCCAAATTTTGTGCCCCTTTATATAGTCAGACACATTCTCATCAAAACTGTCATGGTACAAACCACTCTGCTGCCGGGTACTGGTGTGACTTGTTTGCAGATGCTTCTTTGGCTGCAATCCTGCCACTTCTGCGAAGTTATCATGAACACAAAGTCAAATCATTCTTGTAGGTGTTCTCTTCACAGACAAAAACAAAGAAAAAGGGATAAAATGCTTTACCTAAGTTAAAAAAATATTCTTCAGTTTGCTTTTTCCAACATTAATAACGATTAATAATTGTATTAAAAGGAAAAGGACACAAAGGGTAGAGAGCCTGAGACGCATAGCATTGTCCGTGAGAGTGCAAATGTCATGACCAGCAATGAAAGCCGAGGTTCGTTCCCTGTGGAGGTGGGAGATGCCATCACAGGAAGAAAGCCGAGGTCCATTCCCTGTGGAGGTGGGAGATGCCATCACAGGAAGAAAGCTGAGGTCCATTCCCTGTGAGGTGGGAGATGCCACAACAGGAAGATAGCTGGGGTTCATTCCCTGTGGAGGTGGGAGATGCCACCACAGGAAGATAACTGGGTTCATTCCCTGTGGAGGTGGGAGACGCCACCACAGGAAGATAACTGGGGTTCATTCCCTGTGGAGGTGGGAGATGCCACCACAGGAAGATAACTGGGGTTCATTCCCTGTGGAGGTGGGAGATGCCACCACAGGAAGATAACTGGGGTTCGTTCCCTGTGGAGGTGGGAGATGCCACCACAGGAAGATAACTGGGGTTCGTTCCCTGTGTGAGGTGGGAGACGCCACCACAGGAAGATAACTGGGGTTCATTCCTGTGGAGGTGGGAGACGCCACCACAAGAAGATAACTGGGGTTCATTCCCTGTGGAGGTGGGAGATGCCACCACAGGAAGATAACTGAGGTTCATTCCCTGTGGAGGTGGGAGATGCCACCACAGGAAGATAACTGGGGTTCGGCTGTTGATCTTCCATCCTGCTGTGTGTGTTGTAGGGTCACTCTTGTTCCGATCCTGTCGGTTGACGCCACGTGTAGTCAAGTGGTCGAGTGGTGTTGGTTCGTTGGAACGTGTGGCTCATTCACTCAATGGAACAATTCAGTGACTAGAAGGTGATAGGTGTTTATTCATCTTCACTACAACACACACAGCAGGGAGCAAGCCTGTATAGACACATGCAAAGAAAACAGCTTCTTAGAAAACAGTAAATGTAGGAGACAATAGTTGTCAAAATCCAATTACCTACATTTTACAATGGATACTAGGCTTGCGTACACCTACCCAATTCATTTTCTATTTATGGATTTATAATTTACATAGTCATTTATCATACAAGGGCAAAAAAAACAACGAACAAAATGGAGTTATCAAACCTAAATAGGCAGTAGTTGTCTGTACACAACTCAACACACATACCACAAAACTTTAAACTTATACATCAACACAAAGAGAGAGAAGAGAGAGAGAGATTTTTTCCCAAAAGTCTGGACCAGAACACTCAGTGAGTGGCCAAACAAACATACAATAAAATTTCAACTTTGCCACAATGTCATGGCTTCAGCCCCATTTTATCTAAGACAGTTGAAGCCAATTTCAATGTTCTGACCCCTTTCCCCATGACTTTCCAACCTGATCCTCAATGTGGTGGTTGGTAAAATTAGCTCGATTCTCCCATGATCATTTAATCATGGAATGCCTTGCATTAGTTGCAACAAACCCCAAATCGAAATTTCCCGAAAGGAAATTTACAAAATTAGGTCTCTTCTGAACCAGGATTAGATCAATTTCCCAAGCAGAAATTGCTAACACTACTAACAAAAAAAATAAATTTAATTATTTACCAGTTATTACCACACTGAGCCATGTATCGGTTAAATCTGAGGCTGTATACCTTTGTGACTAACCATTCAGAATATTAACTTTAGGGCAAAAGCTACCTTCAAAAGTTCTTGTGGATAAGAATTCTTGCTTAACTAGCCACATTGTGACTTAGTAATCATGCAGGAGTGTCACCCTAATCATTATTCCAACATACAAAATACACAAGAATGAAAGGATGAAAAAAAGAAAATTCAATGTTCCAGGTTGACTGGAACATAGACAGAAAATCAATTAAGGCTCTAGTTAAGAACCGCCTTTAGACAAATTTCTCTCAGCCAAAAAAACTTTGACGTCAGCTATGTACAACAATGTTGCAAAATCTGCCGACATGGACATGCCCGGTCGGCAAAAGTGATACTTTTGTCAAATGTTACTCAAAGTCTTTCAACAATAAATCTGCAAGTACAGTAGTCCACACAATCCTTTAGATGGCTGGGTAATTCTGAACATTTCACATATTTTACATTTTCTTTCCAATACAGAGATGGTAATGATCTGAAAACAAAGAGAGTTTGTGTAGCAAAGCTAGCACGTGGCAGTTCAAAACTGAAGGGCTTGAAACAAAGGGAGTTTGAGTAGCAAGGCTAGCACATGGCCATTTCCGAAACTGAAAAGCTTGAAAGGTTCGCACCCACAAAACTGCAACTTGTACAAACATACAGGGTAAAATATTTGAAGATCGATCAAAGAAAACTTTTCAAAGTCTACAATTTCATACAATTTACTAACCGTTTAAGGCACTGCGTGCAGCCTCTTCGATGTCGTCGGGTCTACGCCAGGCTTCAAATTGCCCGGTTTCCGTTCGTCAATGCTTTTTGTTCTTTCACGGACCACGACTTCCGGTTTTGTGGCTATACGCACGGACGATGTTAAATTTACATCTGTATGCACCCTATAACAATGCTAACACTGATTGTGGCTCTGTAGGTGGATCCGGGAGAAGGGAATGGGAGTGATGCTAACGGACCGACGGTAAGGGGAATGGGTGGAGGAAAGTAAGGGATTCTTGTTACGGACAGCAAGAATGCCATTGCCGTCGTGATAAGAACCAAGCCATGAGAGTGACTGTTAAACCATAGCTGAAGGTACGATTGGCATAGCGTGACGTCAGATTTGTTCCGAAGTGTGCGGTTGGGTTTTCATTAAACACAGTCAGTTTGGAAGACAGTTCATCTGCAGTGTCAACACCTGTGCCGACTCCAGTCCCTTCCTAGACCTTGGAATGAGACTTTATACCGAAATACCGATCGTCAATGCATGCGTACCGAATCTTACTCACCTTAAATCCAATTCCATCTTCAGAGAATAGGACACAATGTGTTTGTGAGATGGATGACATGAAAATAAAACTCGTGCACACCGGTGTTGTGTTTAGACATTACCCCCGAAGACAGAACGTGGCTAAGGTAATCATGTGATTTATATTTTTAAAAAAACATGGTCCCACCTGCAAAAACCTTCATCCATTGTGAAGCTGAGTGGTCAAGTGAAAACAAAAAAGAAGAAGAAGAAACAATACCTGTTTTGATCAAAGCCAACACGAACAGTGGCTGTTAAACTGTTTTTGTTAGTATAAGAATCAATATGGGATGATAACTGCTAAATCATACCTGCACAACTGTATTGATCCAAAAATCTGTATTTTCGTAAACATTGAATGTTACTTTACACTCAAACTGTTGATTTCATGAGACAGATTATCCATAACTTGCTAGTTATATAAGTCCAAAGGCAACAAAAATTGCGATCTTTTCACCTTCATGTTCTCAGAGCTTACAAACAACTATGAAAGAGACAAATTAAATGATGACAATCATTATTCAAAGCTCTTGGATTTAGTCAGCTGAAATCTTTCCTGGATAAGGAATGTGAACACAACGGTGCTGTGTATCTTGCACGACAATAGTGTTTAAGGGGAAAGGGCACCACAGTCCATATTCTCAAAATGATCGTCGCAAACTGGTCCACCAGACGAGAGAGAGAGAGAGAGAGAGAGAGAGAGAGAGAGAGAGAGAGAGAGAGAGAAGAGGAGGTTATCTATTTTACAGAGGCTGCCAATAGTACTGCTGATGTTTTGTCGCCAAGAAACCAGTGCAAGAATTCACAGACGCAGAAGTGACACACTGGGCACCTGCCTTGTATGTAAACAGTGCAGTGACTCATAGCCCGCGGTCCGTGTACGGCAAATGGTGTCCGGAAAGATAACTGTGTAATGCTCTGAACAGTGAGCGGCTCCTTCACTGGAAATTAAGAAGGTCACCACTTCATTAAGAAACCATATTCATTATTATAATGAACAGAACCACAGGATGCACGGAGCTGCTAATGGCCCACTGAAAACAAATTGCATCAGCTACTTTTTCAACAGAGGCCTTATACATTATCTCAGTGACTCCTCTCCCCTCCCCCTCCCTCCCTCCCCCCCCCCCCTCTCTCTCTCTCTCTCTCTCTCTCCTCTCTCTCTCTCTCTCTCTCTCTCTCTCTCTCTGTGTCTCTCTCCCTGCATGCGTGCGTGCGTGAGCGCGTGCGTGTGCGTGTCCATGTGCATGTGCGTGTGTGTGTGTGTGTGTGTGTGTGTGTGTGTGTGTGTGTGTGTGTGTGTCCGCGTGCGTGCAGCAACCTCGTTTTCACTCCGCATCCATTTTGCGCCCAATATGAGGAGATAAGTGACAGTTCATTTTCGTTTTCATTGTCCTGCCGGTAGTGACAGTTCGTTTTCGTTTTCACTGTCCTGCCTGTAGTGACAGTCCATTTTCGTTTTCACTGTCCTGCCTGTAGTGACAGTTCATTTTCGTTTTCACTATCCTGCCTGTAGTGACAGTTCATTTTCGTTTTCACTGTCCTGCCTGTAGTGACAGTTCATTTTCGTTTTCACTGTCCTGCCTGTAGTGACAGTTCATTTTCGTTTTCACTGTCCTGCCTGTAGTGACAGTTCATTTTCGTTTTCATTGTCCTGCCTGTAGTGACAGTTCATTTTCGTTTTCACTGTCCTGCCTGTAGTGACAGTTCATTTTCGTTTTCACTGTCCTGCCTGTAGTGACAGTTCATTTTCGTTTTCACTGTCCTGCCTGTAGTGACAGTTCATTTTCGTTTTCACTGTCCTGCCTGTAGTGACAGTTCATTTTCGTTTTCACTGTCCTGCCTGTAGTGACAGTTCATTTTCGTTTTCACTGTCCTGCCTGTAGTGACAGTTCATTTTCGTTTTCACTGTCCTGCCTGTAGTGACAGTTCATTTTCGTTTTCACTGTCCTGCCTGTAGTGACAGTTCATTTTCGTTTTCACTGTCCTGCCTGTAGTGACAGTTCATTTTCGTTTTCATTGTCCTGCCTGTAGTGACAGTTCATTTTCGTTTTCACTGTCCTGCCTGTAGTGACAGTTCATTTTCGTTTTCACTGTCCTGCCTGTAGTGACAGTTCATTTTCGTTTTCACTGTCCTGCCTGTAGTGACAGTTCATTTTCGTTTTCATTGTCCTGCCTGTAGTGACAGTTCATTTTCGTTTTCACTGTCCTGCCTGTAGTGACAGTTCATTTTCGTTTTCATTGTCCTGCTGTAGTGACAGTTCATTTTCGTTTTCATTGTCCTGA
Organism: Conus ventricosus; assembly: GCA_018398815.1. Classification (NCBI taxonomy): domain Eukaryota; kingdom Metazoa; phylum Mollusca; class Gastropoda; order Neogastropoda; family Conidae; genus Conus; species Conus ventricosus. The sequence goes on from JAFLJL010003812.1 coordinate 16,090, forward strand.
ATGTTGTTTGTCCTGCCTGTAGTGACAGTTCATTTTCGTTTTCACTGTCCTGAATGTTGTTGTCCTGTCTGTAGAAGACCAAAGTGGCCAAAAGTCGTGTTTTGTCTTGTCATTTGTTTGCCTCTTTCCTTCGGGGAATAGTAAGTTGTTTTTTTTCAGTTTGTTCAGTTTGTTTCTAAGAATTAAAGCACCTCAGTCGCTCCCTCGTTCTGATCCTTTTTACTGTATGCTGTGTCTTGAAACTGAAGCAAGCGCAGGCCCCAAGACGGCGTACGCCTGTCAATTCCAGACGTTGGTGCTGGAGTGCCCCGCTGACAAGCACGTCAAAGTGCAGACAGCCAACTACGGTACATCGTCGAGCAAGTGCCTTCTACAGCCTGCTGCTCCTAGTCCGAGTCCTCCGATTAATTGTGACTTCGATTCCACCAGCATCATAGCCACACAGTGAGTCTCAACGTGCGCACGTTTATAGAATTCTAAATCAGCCTGATACGTACACAATCATGTCAAATATTATGCTTCATCATTACCGTCGGCACCCAATAGAGAGATGGAGCAGCACCTGGAAATGACTCCGAGCGCTGTTTTTACTCTATGGAGTCCTGCCGGAAACACTCCCTTTGGAGTTACTTTACGGCGGACCTGGGTTTTTCTCACCCCCCTTCCCCCTCTTCCCCCTCTTTACCACCACTCCCCATCCCCTTGTCCCGTTTGCCTCAAATTAACTCCCACACCTTTTCCACATCCATTTGGTGCCCAGCTTGAGGAGATAGGTGATTGCACGTTCTTCGGTTTTATTTTCTTCAATGTTGTTTATCTTGCCCGAAGATCATAAAGGTCGAAACGCGTCGTGCTGTGTCTTCTAAATGGTTCGGGTCTTTCTTTCGGCGGTGCAGTAATGTTTCTTTTAAGTTTGTTTCAGTTTCCTCCGTTGTCACCTCCCTTTGACACAACCCTCCGCCACTCTTTTTGCCATTGTCACCTCCCTTTGACACAACCCTCCGCCCACTCTTTTTGCCATTGTCACCTCCCTTTGACACAACCCTCCGCCCACTCTTTTTGCCATTGTCACCTCCTTTGACACAACCCTCCGCCCACTCTTTTTGCCATTGTCACCTCCCTTTGACACAACCCTCCGACCACTCTTTTTGCCATTGTCACCTCCCTTTGACACAACCCTCCGCCCACTCTTTTGCCATTGTCACTTCCCTTTGACACAACCCTCCGCCCACTCTTTTTGCCATTGTCACCTCCCTTTGACACAACCCTCCGCCCACTCTTTTTGCCATTGTCACCTCCCTTTGACACAACCCTCCGCCCACTCTTTTTGCCATTGTCACCTCCCTTTGTTTGACACAACCCTCCGCCCACTCTTTTTGCCATTGTCACCTCCCTTTGACACAACTCTCCGCCCACTCTTTTTGCCATTGTCACCTCCCTTTGACACAACCCCCGACCACTCTTTTTGCCATTGTCACCTCCCCTTGACACAACCCTCCGCCCACTCTTTTTGCCATTGTCACCTCACTTTGACACAACCCTCCGCCCACTCTTTTTGCCATTGTCACCTCCCCTTGACACAACCCTCCGCCCACTCTTTTTGCCATTGTCACCTCCCTTTGACACAACCCTCCGCCCACTCTTTTTGCCATTGTCACCTCCCCTTGACACAACCCTCCGCCCACTCTTTTTGCCAATGTCACTTCCCTTTGACACAACCCTCCCCCCACTCTTTTTGCCATTGTCACCTCCCTTTGACACAACCCTCCGCCCACTCTTTTTGCCAATGTCACTTCCCTTTGATACAACCCTCCGCCCACTCTTTTTGCCATTGTCACCTCCCTTTCACACAACCCTCCGCCCACTCTTTTTGCCAATGTCACTTCCCTTTGACACAACCCTCCGCCCACTCTTTTTGCCATTGTCACCTCCCTTTGACACAACCCTCCGCCCACATCTTTTTGCCAATGTCACTTCCCTTTGACACAACCCTCCGCCCACTCTTTTTGCCATTGTCACCTCCCTTTGACACAACCCCCCGCCCACTCTTTATGCCATTGTCACCCCACTTTGACACAACCCTCCGCCCACTCTTTTTGCCATTGTCACCCCACTTTGACACAACCCTCCGCCCACTCTTTTTGCCATTGTCACCTCCCTTTGACACAACCCTCTGCCCATTCTTTTTGCCATTGTCACCTCCCTTTGACACAACCCTCTGCCCATTCTTTTTGCCATTGTCACCTCCCTTTGACACAACCCTCCGCCCACTCTTTTTGCCATTGTCACCTCACTTTGTTTGACACAACCCTCCGCCCACTCTTTTTGCCAATGTCACCTCCCTTTGACACAACCCTCCGCCCACTCTTTTTGCCATTGTCACCTCACTTTGTTTGACACAACCCTCCGCCCACTCTTTTTGCCAATGTCACCTCCCTTTGACACAACCCTCCGCCCACTCTGTTTCCATTGTCACCTCCCTTTCACACAACACTGTGACATTCATTCATAAGCTCGGGTCATTTTCATTAAGAAAATGACGCAATCGATACATGACGTCTATTCGCTCTGCGCTTGTTTAATATTTCTATGTCCAAACGACAAAACTAATTGTTAGTTTTTGCTTTACGGCGGTACGTTTATAATTTCAAGCGTCATGCAGACTTGTATTTGTATTAATAATAAAATAATTTACAATCGTAGGGTATGGAAAACCATCGTACTGACCAATCGCAATTATCCAAGTGTCAGTGGTTTCTCCGTCCGCGCATGTGCAGTAAGTATTGACCGTTGCATCGTACAATCTTGATCAACCCGGTCGACGTGAAATGGTCGACTTAGCTGATAATTATCTCCCTGTGAATCCGCGAGGTGGCGCTGGGTCTTAAGGTGTATACGCAGAACTTCCGGAGGGTTGAGCTGAGCTGCAGTTGTAAACAAACACCACTTGCTTCTTATTTTGTTCATTTTTCCTGGCGTTTTCACGACGAAACACAATGCCCAGTGGGTGTTGCTGTGTAGTGGGATGTGCATCGAAAATGGGCCATTCATTTCCGAAAGATAAAAAACGCCGACAGCAGTGGACAAAATGAGTCTCAACAACTCCGCAGAACAATCCAGAGGAAACTGAGGCGAGCATATTGGCAATATGTCAATGACGCACTGACTCCAAGCAGCCCAGACGAACCACCTACAACAAAACGCTTCTGGACTTACATCAAGAGTCAGAGATCTGCGAAAATCGGAGTCTCCCCCCTGAAGGTCAATGGTCAGTTGGTGTCGGACCCCAAGGCGCAAGCAGAAATCCTGAACAACCACTTCCATTCAGTCTTCAGTGAGGGTCGAGACTACACCCAGCAAGAGTTCAGTGAGAAGTGCGGCATGGACAAGGGAGACTACACGGAGCTCAGCAAACTCTGCATCACGGAGGAAGGCGTCAGGAAGCTGCTGGTGAAACTTAATCCCAACAAAGCATGCGGTCCAGATGGCATCACCCACGAGTGCTGAAAGAATTGGCTGATGAAGTGCTCCGGTCTTGACCTTGATTTTTCAGACTTCCATCGACAAAGGCACCATCCCATCAGATTGGCGAACGGCAAACGTGACACCTGTTTTCAAGAAGGGGGAACATTACGATCCTGCAAACTACAGACCA
>JAFLJL010003813.1:0-19471 GCA_018398815.1 Conus ventricosus
TTGAGGAAACAGGTTTAGAGCAGAAAAGACAGGGGGGGGGCAGAAGAGGAAGAGGAGGAGAGAGAGAGTAGAGAGAGAGAGGGGAGAGAGGAGAGAGAAGACAGAGACGAGAAGAGACAGAGAGAGAGGGAAGACATGAGAGGGGGGGAAGACTGGGAGAGAAGGAGAGAGAGAGAGAGAGAGGAGAGAGAGGAGAGAAGACAGAGAGAGGAGAGGGGAGAGAGGAAAGGGGAGGAAGAAAGAGAGAGAGAGAGAAAGAGAGAGGAAGAGAAGGAGAGAGAGGGGAGAGAGAGACGAGAGAGAGAGAGAGAGAGAGAGAATACGAATATTTTACGAATACGAATATTTTTATTGAGGATAAAATGGATAAGCTTACAGCTTTTTACACCATGCCTCAAGAACAACAACAGTAACAAGCGATTTCAAAATAAACATATACATGATACACGAAAAGAAACAATGAACAAGCTATAACGACGAAACATGATTAACATAAATATCCCTAGTAAGAAGGGTTAGGTCAAAATTTAGGAATAATGTAATTCAGGAAAAGAAAGAAAAGAAAGAAACGAAAATAAGCATGTGCGCTCGTGCACACACCACACACACACACACACACACACACACACACACACACACACACACAACACACACACACACACACACACACACAACACACACAAAAACACACACACGCCACACACACACACACGCACACACACACGCACGCACGCACGCATGCACGCACGCACGCAGGCACACACACACACACACACACACACACGCCGCGCGCGCGCGCGCGCGCGCGCGCACGCACGCAGAGAGAGAGAGGAGAGAGAAGAGAGAGACAGACAGACAGAGACAGAGACAGAGAGACAGAGAAACAGAGAGAGAAAGAGATGATAGCAGCAAGAGAGGAAGAGAGACGGTGAGATCATGAGAAAGTGGTTGGGGGGGGGGGGGGGGTAGGGGGCGGGGGGAAAAAGAGAGAGAGAGAGAGAGAGAGAGAGAGAGAGGGAGAGGGGGAGGGGAGAGGGAAAAGAGAGACAGGGACAGAGAGAGAGAGAGAGAGAAAGAGAGAGAGGAGGAAGAAAAGAGAGAGGAAGAGAGAGAGAGAGAGAGAGAGAGAGAGAGGAGAGAGAGAGAGAGATGAGAGACGAGAGAGAGAGAGAGAGAGAGAGAATCTCACCTACACAGGCAAGAGTCTTAGACGACCTGTAGCCAATCTTTGAACCAAGGGAGTAAACCCCAGTGTCGCAGCTGCTAGCTGCATTACCTCCTAGCGATGGACCATCCGCTGACCACTTCCTCAGTGGTTGCATGGACATGGGATAGCCGCTCTACTGGGAACTACGACCCATGCTGCAGCCCTTTCCCTCTGGCATGGAATCCGGTTCTGTGTGTGTGTGTGTGTGTGTGTGTGTGTGTGGTGTGTGTGTGTGTGTGTGTGTGTGTGTGTGTGTGTGTGTGTGTGTTGCTTGACCAGGTCCTTTGCACTCTTTTTTAATCATGGAATCAGATTTTTTTTTTTTTACTGTGAAGCTGGTTAACTCCTGCAGTCTTTTTTTTCTTTCTTGTTAATTCCTTACAACAGGCAGCCCCCTATTCCCTGGCCCTTCTTCTCTTCCTCTCATGACTGATAATGCCGCGCCATGGTTCATTTGATCTCTTTTCTGTTCCCTTTCTCCCTCTTTCTGTCATTCTCTTCCTTGCCCCCCCCCCTCCTCCCTTTCCCTCCCCCCCCCTCCCCTCCATGGTCCCTCATGAAAGAGACCAAGGTCATCTAAGGACGTGCCGGCCATTGGCCATCAGAGAGTCAGGGGACAGACAAAGGAATGGTGGGGGTTAAAGAAGAGACGGGAGGAGTGACCATGATGCTGGACAAGGCAGGACTCATGGGTCAGGACTATTATGGGATGGTCAGCAGCTTGCTGGATTCAAGTCATGCTGTTCCTTTTTGCTCGTGTGATACTGTTCCTGTATCGTTCGTGTGTCTTCTTTGTTCTTCACGGATGATACTGTTCCTGTATCGTACGTATGTCTACTTTGTTCTTCATGGATAATACTGTTCCTGTATCGTTCGTTATGTCTACTTTGTTCTCATGGATGATACTGTTCCTGTATCGTTCGTATGTCTACTTTGTTCTTCACGGATGATATGTTCCTGTGTTGTTGCATGTTTACTTTATTGTCGTTTACAGGTGATACTGTTCATGTCTTGCTTGTGTGTGTACCTTGTTCTCAAGTTAAATTGTTCCTGTGTTGTTAATGTGTCTACCTTGCTGTTCTCAAGTGAGTAGAAAGAAACTCGTGGAGAGCGTGTCTACTTTGTTGTTCTCAAGTGATATTGTTCCTGTGTTGATAATGTGTCTGCCTTGTTGTTGTTCACAAAGTGACACAGTTCCTGTGTTGTTCGGATGTCTATCTTGTTGTTCACAGATAATATTGTTCATGTGTAGTTCGTATGTCTGTCTTATTGTTCACGGTTGACACTGTTTATTTTTTTGTTCGTTATGTCTATCTTTTCGTTCACAGATGATACTATTGCTGTGTTGTTCGCGTGTCTGTTTTTTGTTCACAAGATAATACTGCTCATATGTCGTTGGTTTGCCAGCTTTGTTCACAGGTGATCCTGCTCCTGTGGTCTTCGTGTTTTTTTCCTTTATTCGCATGTGATCTTGTTCCTGTGTTGTTGGTGTGTCTCCTTTATTCACAGGTGATCTTGTTCCTGTGTTGTTGGTGTGCCACCTTTATTCACAGGTGATACTGTTCCTGTGGTCTTCGTGTGTCTCCTTTATTCATAGATGTTCTTGTTCCTGTGTTGTTGGTGTGTCTCCTTTATTCACAGGTGTCACTATTCCTGTCTTGTTTGTGTGCCCCCTTTATTCATAGGTGTCAAACCACTGTTCCTGTGTTGTTCGTGTGTCTCCTTTATTCACAGGTGTCACTGTTCCTGTGTGTTCGTGTGTCTCCTTTATTCACAGGTGTCACTGTTCCTGTCTTGTTTGTGTGCCACCTTTATTCATAGGTGTCACTGTTCTGTCTTGTTCGTGTGTCTTCTTTATTCATAGGTGTTCAAATCATGTTCCTGTGTTGTTCGTGTGTCTTCTTTATTCACAGGTGTCACTGTTCCTGTGTTGTTCGTGTGTCTTCTTTATTCACAGGTGTCACTGTTCCTGTGTTGTTCGTGTGTGTCTTCTTTATTCACAGGTGTCACTGTTCCTGTGTTGTTTTGTGTCGTCTTTATTCACAGGTGTCACTGTTCCTGTGTTGTTCGTGTGTCTTCTTTATTCACAGGTGTCACTGTTCCTGTGTTGTTCTTGTGTCTTCTTTATTCACAGGTGTCACTGTTCCTGGGTTGTTCGTGTGTTCTTCTTTATTCCCCAGGTGTCACTGTTCCTGTGTTGTTCTTGTGTCTTCTTTATTCACAGGTGTCACTGTTCCTGTGTTGTTCTTGTGTCTTCTTTATTCACAGGTGTCACTGTTTGTCAACCTCGGGTTGATGTCGATGGAGGAAGGACTAGCGCACGCCCAAACACACTCACAGCTTGCTTACGATCTCATTCATATATCATGCATTCGTCACTCAAACCACTAGTAAGTCTATAACTTTCTACACATGTTCATAGAACGAAACATCAATGCATATGGAATCAAACAAAATAAACATTCTCTCTTTCTGAACTTCACAAAATCATTTATCTAAAACATCATTAACTAACCCGGGTATAAACAGATTTCTACTTTACCTGGCCCGGTGATCTTAACTATTCGCGAATCACTGTCTTTTATTTTATTTTCTTTTTCTTTTCACTGGCCACTTTCACAAGCACGACACAACTGCTGCACTGGTTTTGGTTATGCTGCTGGCGCTGGCGTTGGTCGGTGGTTTGCTTGTCGAAGTGACGTGCCAGGTATTTGAGGTCGAACCCGGGTTAAGGTGAGGAGAACTAGGAAAAAGGCGGTTATACTCACTTTTCGCCCTCAAACCAGTTTTCGGGCCGAAAAGTGACCTAAAGCCGCCTTTTGTTCTTGACAGTATGACTTCAATAAACAAATAGAACGATCTTACAAACAGACATACTGTGTAGGGTTATGTTTTTAATACTAATTTACTAAACTTGCTTGTCTTTTAAAACTAAGCTAAGTTATATTTTTTGACATAAATTCGCACAACTTATTTTGACTAATTATACCTACAAAACTTGTTTAACAGACAGGTGAAGAGGCTGAACCTGATTCGCTTAATTTACGGCTGGGCAGGACAAGAGCCTTGTTCACACTGCGCAGGCCTGCTTACAAACTGCGTCCGATAAATCAATAAAACAACCTGCGGTGCGCTTAATTGCTACATTGCCTATTGCATCAGCGAATGTTCTAGACTGTTCACGTGCAATGCCACTTCGAGGCCGCAGCGTCAGCAAGCCGGTTTAGCATTGTTTGGATACTTCACATGAAGGTTGTGTTTGGACTGTGCTTCGTGTGACCACTGGTTTTAGTTGTGTTTTATTTTAAAAATGGCTAACATGTTTATAAAGAACAAACTTTGCTATTCGAGGCATAAGTTTTACGTTACTGCATGTTAGAGTATTGTCGAAGAATTAGTTGAAGCATAAACTTTGGGAATGAACGATATCTTAAAGGTTTGTTGGTTTAAGGAAATGAAGAAATATTGCTGAACAAGATGTAGCAGTTTTAATACGTGTTGTCTTTTGATGAGATGGTTCTTATCTAATAATGGGTGCATTGTTGAAAGTTGGCCGAAGCAAAACAATCCTTCACGCGTTGATTTGTTTGGGCGCTGGTTGAAACTGTCAAGTTATGTTTAAAAAACAAAAACGCTACAAACATGGCTGTTCTTATCTTAAGGCGGAGGTGAACATGGCTGATTCGTATGCTAGAAAACCTCCATTTTACTTTCTGTGTGTTTTTATAACTATCTAAATTTAACAAGCTTTGAATTTCAGTATTAAATGAACTGTGTAGCAAACGTCAAAGTATATTTGCTTATGCAACTGAATAGCGACTTTGGGGAGTTCTGGCAAACCAAACTAGATAGGCTAGGCAGACCTTAGTACATCTGCCAGTATGGAGATGAGTAGGTGTGCCAGCACTATTCCATATAAATGCTCCAAAGATTACAATGACGGATCGTACTATACTGGCGATTAGAGCCGCCATAAAAGCTCGTGATACAGAATTATGCTGTAACTCTGCAAGTCAGTTTGCAAAGTTGGTTGAGAAAAGAGAAGCACAGCAGCAACTAGGGCAAGTGAATCATATATGATCGCTTGACCTGCAAAGCGCGGGGCAGTTTGCCGCCAAGACTTCAGCACGGAGCACCTGCAAAAGCTTTGGTGGCAAAACTGGCAAGTGATCATATTATGATCGCTGGCCTGCAAGCGCGGCCAGTACTGCAAAGCTCAGCGGAAACTAGGCAAAAAGACTATGTGATCACTTGGGTTTTGATTGAGGTTGACTCGGGGACAACAACTGTTTAGTCACAAAGCAAGAAGTGGCCTGTAGTTTCATTCTTGTTTTTGTTTGTTGGTTGTTTGTGTGTTTTGTCCTACCCACGCATGCACACCCCCACCACGCTGCACACCCCTCACCCCACCCTACCCACCCCACCATGCATGCACACATTAAGTCATTCTAAGATCTTACTTAAGTCATCTCAAGTTCTTAATTAAGTTCTTATTATGTTTTTAATTAAGTTTAATTAAGTTCTCTTAATTAGTTTTAATTAGTTCTTAAATTAAGTTACCTAAGATTGTAATTAAGTCGTCTTTAAGTACATCCAAGTCTTATCAAGTTATCTTATAATTATCAAAAAACATTACAATCTATGTTTTTATCTTCTTAAAATAGTAGAGTCTATATATTACCAACGCCTCAAAAACGCGTATCGTCGAGGATGTTTGCTTAACTCCATTGGTGTGAGATCGGGTTAGCATAGATTTTATTGAAGTTTCTTACATCTAAGGCAAACCGCTTTGATTACAATTCTGGTCTATGGAAATGTCTTTTTAGATACCATTGTCTTTATTTATTGACTCTCATTTTAAAAAATAATAATCCGCATGTTTTATCAAAAATTTTAAATTTAAGTTTTAAAATATTATTGCATTTTAAATGGATCAATGATTTTTTGTATTGGCGTGCTGGACGTGTGTGTCTTTCTTCTGTATTTAGTGGTTCATATTTTTTTGGCTGCTTTTTTTGTTTTTGTTGCATTCTTTATATATTTTTATAACCGTAATAACTGCCCAGAGCAGCAAGGGCGCCAAAAATCGGATCAGTTTAGTTCAATATTCATGAGACTTTGGTGCCCTTAAATTAATTCTCTTGTTTTGGAGTGGATTGGATCAACTGTTGGCGTTGGCGGTGTTATGTTTTCATTATGAGTTGTATTCTGTGATTGTAACTTTATTTCTTTGGGTCTGTTTAACCTCTGCTACTTTTTTCCTGCTGCAAACGCCCAGGATGCTTTTGTTTTCACTCTTCATTTCTCGACTTGATTCAGTGTTTTTCTGATCAATGTTTTGATTCTGCTGATTTTTCCGATCGTTCATTTTGAAGGGAAATAAAAACTAATTGATTAAAAAGTAAATTAATCCCATGATTAATGGCGCTAAAAAATGTTCCAAATTGTAATATAAATCACGCTTAGAGACTCTAATGGACTTTGTTAAATGGATCTTGCGTTAAAATAAGTAAGATCTTGTTCAGATCAATGGGAGCAAATCTTATGGACTAGTTTAGTGTACAACTAAGAACCGTTTGTCTACACTTTTTTACATTCTCGACCCCAGCTGCGCTCTACCTGTTATGTACTTTTTTAATGTCTTCGGCGACATCTGTTGAATTGTTCTATGCTGAAGTAGTTGAGGAATGTTTTGTTTTTCGCCATGCTGCCAAAGAATAAAACTCTCCTTTTTGGGGCATTAGCTTGGTCATCAACTTCTTTCATTTTGTTCGTCAAGCAGTGTAGGCCGCTCAGTAGCTCTAGCAGATCATCGCTTTTCATGTTTTTTATTTAATATAAATTATTTTATTTTTTAAAATGAGCGCCGAAAAAGCTATTTCAACCTCGTAAACATTCTGCTGTTATTGAGGTCTAAGTGTAGGATACTCAATGCTTGGTTAAAGCCTGTTAACACTAAAAACCGGCAGATCTTGGAAACTAGATTTGAGGATTTGGCAAGCTGATTGCTCTTTATTACAGCATCATTTGCTACGAAAGATTTTTAGTTAAGCAAGGAATATTCCAGAGATATAAATATGTAAAAAAAAAATACATTATAATAAAAAAATGGCTTCACTGTAATGATGATAGGCGGCGCTGTGGTGATGCGCCTTGCTTTTAGCGGAGTTATTACGTTTAGTAAATACGGGATGACGGTGAGGAGAACAAGACATAAACAAAGCTGTGGAGCACTAGCTGCAGCACAAGATCACTATGAAAAGCAGAGATTGAGCAGTTAGATTTTATTAATTAACACCTGAAAAAACAGGGCATGCAGTCTAACATTTAAAGATGTTGATCAAGGAATAAAAGAGTATTATCTAGTACGGGCAAAACCAATCAGACATTGCCACAAAAATTCAGCAAATTTTATCAACCATCAGAAAAACAAAAGAGCATGAAATCGCGTTAATTGTCGTTGGTAGACTGTGTGATTTTGTTGGCATAATATCAGGTGAATAAAAAATGAACAAAATCAATTATCACCAAAAGGATATGGAAGGGAATACAGAATCAAAAAGCCTAAGCCAAGCAGCGGGGGTCAGGGTACAAACGCAAAAGAATGGTATCTAACAAGCGATTTGGCAAATTTATTTACCTGCACTAGACGCATACGAGGACACACTTTGTCATACAACTCCAAACGACACTGAAATGGACCTTTTTATTTACCCTCTGATACGATTAGACGAAAAGAATTTAAGTACGCTCTCACCAGTCATTGACTTAGCTTAAGATACAAAGATGCGGAACATTAACTCCAAAAGAGTGCTTCTGCTGTTGCTGTCGCTATACACTGATATACCAACGAGGCCCTTAATTATCTCGCATGTTCAGTCGATGATGGAAAAGCATTACAGGTCAAGTGAATCAATTATTGTTAAAACATAGTGTTACCATTAAAAGAGGCATTCAGGAGTTCACAGATAGGCTTTAGTTTGAAAACTTTAAACAAGTTGCCGAAAGACTTTTTTCTTACAGTATCACAGAGAGTTATTGACAATTCTCGCAACACGAATGCGGTTAGAAGACTGCCTCAAGTTTTGCGCGCAATGAATAATGAACGAATTAAAGGGTTAAAACCAGTACAAGATCAAAGAAAAACTTAAATGTTGGAAGAGATCCAGTTATCCAGCAAATATTACCATTTGGTTTAAAAGTAAGGTACCTTTATTTACGGGGGGGAAGCAGAAGGGGACACTCGATCAGGGCAGATCCGTTTGGCGTGTTGTGTCCCTATGAAATACAAAGAATTGTAGAATGAATCGCCCGTGGATTTTTTACGAGAATGTACATCAAAACAACCAGTCTCTAAGTCTTTTGTGAAGGAGGAATGCGATAATTCACAGACCAGTGTCGCTTTATTTAATTGATCGGTTCTATATGCCATATGCATATGAAACTCTGGATTAACAAACACACGTTTGCGTTTGTTCTATCTAATGACTTTTTGGTACAAAGTTGTGTTGATTCATGTAGATTAGATGTAGTTTTACGTTGTCATGATGAAAAGTTTATTGTAACAATGCTTCTTGTTGTTGTCAGCGATATGTTTGGATGCACAACACTGGGTATAATTCTTTGACTTTTTTGATAGTTTTTCCTGGCTCGAAATATGTACATTTTTTACCTTAACCCACCTACTCCTTAGATCACCTTTCCAGATAATTAGCCCTTCATTTTCTAAAACCTTCTTATAGTAATTGAATGCAAAAGGCGAATCTTTAGGGGAATCGGATGTGTATACCATCCACTTGCTCTTTAGCTATTCTATTTCCACTGTCTTTATAGATGTTTCAGTGGGATATCTATAACAAAAACTATCTCTATCTGTGTAATGTACTTGGTCTGGATACGAGGGTTTAATAGTTCGTCATAAAGAAAATCTAACATTAAAAGCTTTGATTAATTCTAAAACAGGAACCCAATAAATAAGGTTTATCCATTCGGGACTTTCTTTTTTTTCATCATTATGCCAAAAGTTGATCATGAAATTCTAAAGTCTGATCATTAGGTTTTGAAGTCAGCTTAATTGCTTCGTTCTCTCTGTTGACCAATCTGACGTCTTTGCGCTTGGTGCGGATTCTCCATAGTCTTTCCAACAGCTGTTGTTCATCAGCTTGAAAAAGTCTTTTTCTGAAAGCATTGTGGATTTAGTTTGAGATCCAGTGTTTTCATGATGTATGGTTTCATGCAACTGTTTCTTGATCAAAATCAATTATACGATGAAGCTGTCAACTTCAAAACGAGCTCTTAAATAAAATGTAGAAGTCTGTAATGACAGACATAAAATTTTTTTGCCTCGATGAATAGGCCAAGTTTGGCGGTCTCTTGATTCGTCTTTAGACTTTTGTGCTAATGGTAGTCATTATGGGTCATGGAGTCATTAGGATATTCTAAGTCACTGCTAGAGGTATCACGCTGGTTGACCCGGGTCAACTTGCCCAACCACTTTAATGCCTTTTGAATATATTTGTCCGCGTGTGTGTACATTTAAAGTTACGTAACGGAAGTGATTGCGCATTGCATCATACGGATTGTTTGCGTCTAAATACATGAGAGTTAGACTTTTTACTTGGATCATAATCATCTAGGTATTTGTTTTTTGCTTTACAGTAATGATGGATGCCATACTATTCTCACGCAATCCGTTTTAAATCTCTGATTCATTGGTAGGTCGACAATAAATCAATTGATTTAGTATACTTTAAGAAAGGTCCAGTATCCCTGGGGCGCAATGTCCTGCGCGGATCCAGGCTATAAATGTTTCATGCGGTCTTTCTGTAATTTTCAAAGACGTCGCAAAAAATGTATCTGCCAATCCAAGTTAGGAGTCTTGATAGTCTCCCATTGTTATACACACTAACTTTGCACGCATCTAGAGATGCTGTAATCAGGAATCACCAATTTCTTCTCTAAGACTAGAAGAGCGCCTTTAGGAGGAGTGTATCGTCGTCAAACCCTTTCCAACTGTTTTCATGTAAATCATAAGGGAATAACCCTTTTAAACCATGAGTTGGGTCAAAATATTTTCCGTTATTGGGCAGGATTTTAAGGACTAGCTAGTGACTTATGATCCATATGTGCTGCATTGAGTATAATAAGAATGTTATTTAAAGTGAAACACATTTTCTTTTCTGATGATGTGCATGCATGAACTAAAGGCGTCGCCAATGCTTTCATTATATGGTGAGAGTCATAGGCTCGCCAAGTTATGGGGGGGGGGGGAAATGATTACAGGCAGCTTCTGTCTTTGGTTTCAAACTTTTAGTTGAATGATTGCAGTTGTTGTGCGATGCTACTCTGAACTATTCCACTAATGTGATCATGGTTCTATTTTGGTTGGTTTCATGGTTCTAAAACACAATCCAACAGTGAGTGGTGAGTATACTTGTTGGTCTTCAGGCGTCATCTTGTTCAGATAATAGATTATTAGAACAGTCTTACGCACTTGTTGCATGCGTTTTACGAAGTATTCTGCAGCATTAGGCCTCTTATATAATTTGGTGCTGAATGAGGCCATCGACTGACAATAATGGAAGGCAAATGAACAAATCTGAGTTTATCATTAAGACTGTTTCGAAGTTTTTGTGTCGCTGGCCTTCATAAGGACAATAAAGCGATTCGAAGTTGCGTAAACAATGTTTGGAGAATTTTGCATCCGTTTCCAGTTTCTTGAAACTAACTTTAGATCCGGGTGGGGGGGTTAATTAGTTTGTATTACAGTCAATGGGTTAATAAAGGTTTTATATGTTCCTCGCGGCTGGCAAGATGGAATTCTTGTTAAAACATTTTCTACAGAATATTTGTTATTTTTAGGCTTTGAAGTATGCGCAATATTTTACTCATAGTTCGTATCAATGTGTAATGCGGCAGCCCGCTGGTGAAACATTAGTAGTAGTCAACATGATTTTGTTGATCGCCTATTGTTGGACTGTTCTTGGACACTTTATAGGTTGTAAATTTGTTTCTCTTCCCTTGTGTTGATATTAAACAGTTATTGGTATGTTTTGTTCTTCAATCTGATCAATGGTATCACCCTATCAGGAGAAGGATATTCACTAAAAGTTAGATCATTGATGTAAGGGTGATGGTTAGGCACTCTCTCTTGAGTTTTTGCGGGGTGATGCAGCATTGCGAGAAACACCCAAATGAAACATTTGTTTTGTCTGTATTTTTAGTTTAAAAAATGCTCTTTTGCAATAATGATGGAGGTAGTGGATGTAAGACTGCCTAAAATCGGCGATATTAGATATTTTAATTGATCTCTAGACTTGCCCTCTTGACCAACCAGAGCCTTCATTTTGGCTTCTTCAGCGCCACATTTAAAACTGTGTAAGAGTTCGTCTGCAAACGGGTGTAAGTATTAGAGAAAGATTAGTCTGTGTTCTAGTTGAGAAGACTTCTGATTATCTTCATTTATTGTTACATAGTCTATTAAAACAGCTAACATTACTTTAACTGGGGGGTCTATTGTTGTTTACCTGGAACTGAGAAAATAGCAGAGCAAGCTTGCCTGTCCGCTTGTGGATCAATGACTTCTAAATCAATATATTCAGTGCTCTTGATAAATCTTCTTGCATTGCTTCAAACAATTCGTTTCCCAGGTCTTCATATATTTTATCATGCTGAGTTTCTTTTCTACCTCCAATATTTTGTTTAAATCAAAAAATAATTTAATCATATTCGATGGTCTTTTTGTGTTTATGATCATAAACTAAAGTATAATACCCTTTGCGTGGTTAATGTGAGCTGTTTAGAGCAGAGTTTATGTTCGTTTACTTTTTTTACGCATTCCTTTTTTATCTGTTCGGCGGGTCAGGTGTTGAGAAAACTTGTCTGCCTTTCTTGAAGATCCAAACTTTGGTCCTTTTGTAGTATCAAAATTCGGGACTGTAAACGATTAAATTCTTCATCCGTGATGTTTGAGTCAGCTAGTGCTTATTTATAATCAGCTTGAAGGAACTAAGTGTAGCTGTTATTTGGTTGAACCATAGCTGTGTGCTTTTGGAATTTAGTTTTTTTTTTTTGCTAGCAGCACCTAAGGTAATGGAGCACAGGAGAGAGCTAAGACAACCGCCTAGAGGTAAAGCTGCGGGTTGCGCCTATGCTGATGCTAGAGGACCAAACACTCGTTCCTGCTGATTGCAGCACTTATAGTTGAAGCTCAGTATTAACATAGGTAACAGCATTAATGGCAGCAGAATACTTCGTTTTGGTTTGCTGTATTTGAAAGGTCTGCTCTGTTTTGTAGCATTTGGGTAATGTTGGTTAATCTAAAGGTTTTTATGCCGGTGGTTTCTACTATTCTTCTCTTGGAGACTCTGGCGTGTAGGACATTTGGATAAAGATTGAACGTTCATGCTTTTTTAAAATGAAAACACATTTAGGTATTCTATTTGGTCTAATCTGTTCTTTGCAATAATCAGTGTGTATCATTAATAAAAAACAAATGTACATTAAGTGGTTTATCGGTTCTTGTTCTTTTCTATTTGAATGTTTACGTCTTTAACGTTCTCCACTTCCGATGCAATGATTATCTTCTGTTGACCTTAGGTAATCCATCAACAGTTTTTGATGTTAAATAATCGTCAAGCCTAACAGGATGAAGGTGTTAGATCTTTGACGCCAGGCTGCTGTTGGACTTCTACTCCCACCCCAAACAATTTTCTTATTTCGTCAAAATGATGATAAGGGTCTAGTCCGCTTAGCATAGATTTGGTAGGATACATCAATTGTACATTGCACTTTCGTTATTTTTGGGATTAAAAAAATTTTTCACTTGCTCTTGCGAATGGTTTTTCATCTTCTCATGCAATAAAATACTTTTAAGACGATTTGCTGTGACACTAAGACTAAAATTCCATAAGCGTCTGACTGCTTTTAGGATATGTTGAATGATGAGCATTTTCGTAATGTATTTAATTGGACTTATTGTTGCCCAATAGGGCCTTGTAATTAGAGTTGCTAACAACATCAAACTTAAGAGATGTCAGAATGCTGTACTTTGCTTCGGTGTCGTTGATCTGATAACACGTTTGTAGTCTTTAAAATTTTTGTTCGTATGACAATCTGTTTTTTTAATGCCACTTGATGGTTTATGCGGGCATGCGCTTTTAACAACTCATAATCTAAAGGAATGGAAAAGCGATTTCCAAAGGCATAATACAGCTAAAGCTTTTTGCTGCTTCTTAGCACTGAGGCGAGTTCGGCGTCTATTCTAAGATTTTAGTGCTTTTCCTTACGATTTCTTGAAACGGCAAAAGAGATCTTCTCTTTCATTTCGCGGTTAGCCATAGCTCAGAATAGGTTAAAATTATGTTGATTGTGTAAAGAAAATATTCTTTCTCAAGTTTTATAGAATTTTTCTTACGATTGCCCGTCCCAAATTCTGGACAATGGCCCCCGGTTGGTTGGGTTCTGTTGTTGAGCGAGTTTATTTTGAACGTACGCGTTGCAGAGCTGGCACAATCAAATCATCCGATCCTAGGTCTGGAAATTTAACAGTAAGAATTTGATCCCGCATCATAGTAGATGGATTATTTGGAAACAGTAATATTCGTTTATTCCTTCACGCATTGGGTCTTTCAGCTTTTCTTCGGGTCAAAGAATCGAGCCATATACTTGTGACATTTTTATAAAACAAAATAAAAAGGTTAATATTTAAAAAATGGCGGGCATTGAAGATGAGATTTTTGATCCTAATTGCAATGGAGGCCGAACATGGATGAAGAATCTTTGACACAGATCGTCGGAGATTATTGGAGGATGAAATAGCTGAAGCGGAGAAGGCGTGAAATTTAACAGAAGTAAGTCAGATCATTATACCAAAGTTTTAGAACTAGAACTCCTGAAACTATATACCTGATGATTTGAATAAAGATAAATCAATTTGTATTTTTAAGAACGCACGGCGACGTGTTCGCTTACGTATAAACAATCTCATCAAAGTGTGTAAGCATGGGTACAAATTATTCACAAGCTTCGCGCGAGCGAACAGCGGGATCCGCTGGCTTTATAAACAAAATTAGATGTGGAAGCAGTTGCTAAACTTCAAACATACAACAAAAAATCCAACAGAACCCCAAAATATAGAACTTCAAGATTTAGGCAAACAGTAGACGAGACAATAAATACATAGAGAAATCAGAAGAAGAAGAAACCAGCATTAAAACTATAGATGATCGCGCTACAAGAAATAACAGCCTTATTTGATTAAAAATAACCAGAGATGAATTAAACAAATATTTAGCAGTACTGGATGAACTAAATGAGCATATTAGAAAAAGAGAAAAAAAACTCGCTGAGGCTGACGAGCCAAATTAGGGCGCGATGTTAAAAGAAGGAATAAAAAAAGATAAAGAGTTAGTAAACGAAGATCAGCAATAATACAAGAGTCTGTCTAACCAAGAACAATTCCGAATCAGTGAGCAGAATAAGAGAAACTATCGAAAGAATTTTATATGAAATAACACAACGCTAGCCAGAACGAATAAGAACACTGTTTAGAGAGCAGGGAGTCACATTAGCGAGGTTATACGGCTTAGGATTTGCACTAAGTACGTTGGTGATGGCCTATACGGGCGGTGGCGGAGGGCAAAGTTCAGTTTCTCATCGAATCTCTGATAAATCATGGGTAAAAAATACAGTCTTGATCATCTGCGGTTTATTTAAAAAAATTAGCTAGGTAAGTATAGACTTTTGCCAGGTTATTAGGAGTGTATTAGCTGGCTTTTGTTACTGCAGGCAAAAGTAGTTGCCTTTATGGCTGAGCATTATGGACATTAGTTCTTTAAGAGTTGGGTTATATTTAGTAGATACAGACCAAGTAATCCTAGGCAGTTAATCCAATAAACAAGTGCTGTCTTTTCATATTCTTGGTCATCGGAAACAAAGTCAGTCTTCAACAGTCTTTGGGCTTTGAACCTTCGGGGATTGGTGGATGACTTATTCTTGGGTTTTTTTTTTTTATTGTTTGTAGTATTACGGGCCAGAATTTCAGTCGTTTTTTCCCTAGCTTTATTCAATGCTGTATAAGGAATTTCATTATTTGTTAGTTTATTATTGTACCTATTGGAGTTGAGGTCTGAAGGCAGCATGTATAAACAGTGCCAACAGCAAAGTCTATTTTGATCTTTGCGTATTGTAAAAACATTTTGGTTTCCTTTTTATACTTGAGGCAATAATGTAGGGGGGGAAAAAATTTATTGGCGTCTGAAATTTGTAAGTATTGTTTTTGTGCATCAAGGCCAGTAGAAGAATCAGTTTTGCTCGATTGGTGTGCTTGCGAACTAGCCAAACACAAACGTAAGTACGAATTGAGTGTTTATTCGTTCTATTCCGCTTTAGTAAGCCTTAGGATATGTCTAGTACAAATGTTGTCATGCTGTTTTTTGCTCTTGGCTTATGGACGAGTGTGAACAGTCTGTGCCTGAAGAGAAAGATGTTTAAGGAGGATCCCAGTCTACTTATATTTCTGTGCACGCCCAAAATACGGGGGTGCCTAAGCCATGATTAAGATCGACTTTTGTCTAAAGGTCTGTTTAACATTAATATTGAATTCGTTACAGCTCCTTTAAAGCCTTCATGTCTTTTCTGTGCTGAATGGATTAAAACGTTTTGTCATTGGGGCAATGGTGCTCGCAGTTCAGTCAAAATACGTCTGAAGGTGTATAAATGAAATCTGTACACTGACCACCAAGGATTAGGATGATTTTAAATGATCAGCATACGACATCACAACAGTTGATGACAAAAAACAGCAAAGTTTACTGGTTCTATAAAATGCATGGATGGATGAACCTCTTTTGCGATGTAGTCTTTTTTAATAGGGGGGTTAAGAATATCTGTTTAATGGAGTACTCACCTTTACTTGAAAAGGCATCAGTTGGGTCACAGAAATGTTAAGAGTATCGGTTGTTATTTTTTAAGATTGTCGTGTGGCCAACAGAATATTTTGCTTTTGTAATAATTGAAAGCATCATTTTTATTGGTTTAAAAAAATGTTTGTACAATAACAATCAGAGTCTTCGTTTTAGAGCATGCTATTGATAACAATTGTGCGAACAAATGGTCGCACTATGAAATTTTTTTACCAAAGTTCGTATGGTTAATATAATTGAAACCAAGAAGAATAATCAGGGTTAAAGTTAACAAGCAGGGGCCCAAAGGTTAGCCAGTTATATACCTGTGGTTATTACGGGTTTGCTCACTAAATAAGCAATGGTAACTTTAACATTACTCTCAAACTTAACCAATGCAAATTTAAAACATGGAACATTCAAACTGAAGAAGAAGTAGTACATTACCTTTTTGATGTAGAGCTAGCTAAAATGTTAGGCTTTGCAGCTGACAATCATAGCTTTAAAGTTACACCAGAAAAATACTTATGAGGGGGAAGGCCGCTCAATCTTTGCATTCATTCTATTACTTATGTTCATTTGGATGAACGAGCACTGATGAAAATTATATGTGAAGGACCTTCTAATGTTTTAAGAGTTCTTCCATCTGGGGGGAAGCTGCATATTGCGATTATGAAATTATACAATTCCCTAATTTACAGTTTAAAAAAATTAGCTTGTGAGGAACGTGGATATTTCCTCCCTTTTTTTCTATAAAAATCACAGACAAAACGGGGAGTCGTTAAAATGTGATAAACCTCCAATTGTTTTGGAAATAAAATATAGTTGTATTGAAAATAATGTCGGGGGGAGAAGAATCGAGTTACATTTAGCGGCTGTGAGGTGTTAATTTAGAATTACAGACTTGCAGACGGACAGACTTTTGACAGAATGATGGAGATAGGCACTTTATATGGGTTTTTGAGTAACTAAAGATGGTGATTATAACGCAAAGAGGTTAGCGACAACAAAAGTTTCTAAACTAGAAATGCGCAATCTAGAAGAAATAATGTTGGCAGTAAGTATTATTAAATAGTTCGAAAACCTGACTCAAATGGCATTAGAACCATATTTAGAATGGGAATAAAATTTGAATTCATAAGCCATTTACATTTTTTAGCCGTTGTCAAAAAAAGTTTCAGAAAAGCATTAACTTGCGTCCTTTACATGTAAGTCTTATGCAGACGGACATAGTCGGAAGGAGATTGAATAACGGTATGGGAAAAAAAGTACTTCCTATCAGAAGCAAAACGGTTTCTAAAGGAAAGTTCTACAAATTACAGTTTTTAGACAAATTAGGAGGAACGTTCACAATGATATTTGTAAATTCTGTCTTAAAAGATAAGGCATGAAATGGGTGTTGGGCGTCAGTGGACAATCTTAGGAAAGATCTCTTATTTGCTGGCAAAACTTAGACGTTGAAAAATTAAGTTACATCGTCGTTCTTCACTACGGTGAGGATTTTAAGGTCATAACAACAGCGACAAATTAATATTAGTCTAAATAGAAACGATCTTACAGGACTAATTGGATTAATCATACACATTTAGACCTTATAGGATTTATTATATGAAAAGTTTTAAGAGGCATGATAAAACAATAACTGGATTAGATTAATTCTATTATAAAACTATGGAGCAGTTTAAAACTTTATGACAAAAACCCATATTGTTTATTTGTGGGACCAAAATGGTTGTGGAAAACAATATTTATCCTAACTGTTACAACAGTTTCTCGTGTTAAATTGATATCATTAATTTTTTTTGTTGTTTTACATTTTGTTTTTGTGATTTTCTGCCAACACTTAAATGATCAAAGCATCTCATGATAGAAGGTTTATTGCGACTGTTGATAACATATTTTTAGTTATCCTAGAATATACTGTAGTGAGTGTCTAGAAACGCATTTTATATTGTTTGAAGGAACTGCAGACACTATTTATTATAGAGGACTGTTTCCGCGAGAGACATAGTAAAAAGAGAAAAACACTGTTCGAAACTAGCTTTCAGTGGAAGACATGTGGGATAAGTGTGTGGATTTATTCAAAATAAACTCAGTTTTAAAAGGGCTTAGAGAACAGTTAAAGACTGTAGTTTTATTTTCACATGTAAGACAGAGATTGCATTTGATGAATGTTTGCGTGAAAATGATGTTATTGAAAATGACCAGGAAAAACACAGGATTAAACAAAAACTAAAATCTGAAAAGTTTAGTAAATTAGTATTAAAACGGATAACCCTACACAGTATGTTTGTTTGTAAAAATCGTTATTTTTTTGGTTATTGAAAGAGAATGTGTGATGGATTATCATTTTTAATTCATTGTTGAAGTCTTACTTATCAGAGACAGGAAAAGGCGGCTTTTAGGTCACTTTCGCCGAAAACTGGTTGAGGGCGAAAGTGAGTTAGAAGCCGCCTTTTCCTGTTCTCTAGGTGGAACAGTGACTATCAACATCAATCTGTTCTCCTTTCTTCCTTCCTGCATTAACGCATTGCACTCTCTCTCTCTCTCTTCTAGTCTGCCTCTTATCAAATGGACATGGTTGCTTTTCTTTTCTTTTTTTTTCTTTTCTTTCTCTTCATTAGTTAGCAACTCTCTCTCTCCACATCTCTCCTAAGTCCTTCCTCTGCAGACTATCTCGTGCTAATCCCTCCACTTGGTTCTCTCCTCTCCTTCCCTCATCTCTCTGCTCTTCTCTCCTCAGAGATTACACCCAGACCTCTCTCTCTCTGTCTCTCTGTTCGTTTTCTCCCTCCTTCTCCCGTTCTCTCACTCTCACATCCTTCTTATCCGTTCCGATCTGTAAAAAGGGCGAGTACATTGGTCAGTATTTTTTACCGCCTCGTACCGAAGTTATCTCCTCTAATTCATTGGATGTTCAAATCATGCCAGTCATGCCTACACGCCTTACTCTCTGTGGTGGTTCAATTGGTCATTTAATTGATTAGCTTGATTTCACCCCACCACACACTACCTTCCCCCTTTCCTACTTAACTGGCGCCGTGTGGCTTAACTCGTGGGCACTGGTCACTCTAAATTGCTAGATGAGTCTGGGTAGGCGCCGCGACGTCTGACCAAACCTACCGAGACCTGTCGGTCCAGCCACTCAGACTGTCTGCTGTCTCCTTGCTGTGCTTAATTGGCCGGATGAGACGCATGGAGCCGTCTTCGTGGCGCCAAGATGTCTGCGTTTGGACTTATGTCAGTTGAAGTGGCCGGCGACGGACCACACTTTGGTTGTGTTTATTTTGACCGTGACAATTTCCCCTTGGAAAGACTTGCACAGCATTGTCTAAACAACGGTAAAAAAAGAAAAAACCAA
>JAFLJL010003814.1:0-45000 GCA_018398815.1 Conus ventricosus
CGAACCAAGCCAAGCGTGTAAAACTGGCCCCAGAGTCCCCCCCAATTTAAAGAGGGGAGACCATGGGTACAGTCATTGGAGGACAGAAGGGGCACAAAGATCCTCATCCAGGCAGCAAAATTAAAACGCCTTGAAAAACCATCAATGAACAACAGAATGAGCGGACCCCCCAAAGACCCGGGCTAAAAAGAGGCAGCTTCACCCACCAGTCAAGACGCCTTAAAAGAAAAACCCCCGTTTGTTGGAACACGAAGCAAAGCCTATCCGGAAAATATCCCCAAACCCCATTTCAAAGAGGCAGGTTTTCCCAAAACAGTGTCCCAGCATTCCCGGGTGGAAAAGAACCAAAAACACAGCAACCCCAAAGGAAACCCCGGCCTTTGGAGTACATCTGTACCAGTACCCCCAGGAAGACTGGACCTAGTCTTTACGATGGCTCCCCCACGAGCAGGGGATTTTTGGAGCGGGAAATGTTCCTTGATAAAAAGACGGAGATGACGAATTTGCAATCCCAAAGGAAAAAACTCCCCAAATTTCCCGGCTGAGCGAGAAGCTCTCGTGAGGCACCAAACCAGTCCGCAGAACCCACAAAAAAAACAGGGTAGGTGGTGGTGTTCTCAGACCTCTCTCTTGACCAAAACCCTCAAAAACTCCGCTGCAAAAAACAGAACCCATTTTTACTTCAGCCTTGTTGCCGGGCCCAGAGTGGAGAAAGTGGGTAATAAAATGGGTACCAAAAAACTGGGCTCAGGGGGAACGAAAAAGCGGCCCCATTTGGCAAAAGTGGTGCATGAAGGAGCGTCCAACCCCTGGTTCATACGTAAAAATAAAGCAACCATCAAGGCACAGAAGGAAAAAAAGTGGCGCCCCAGCCCCCAAATAAAACCCCCAGAAGAAAAAATCCCATTTCCCCCCGGGACGAGGGGAAAAAGGGTCAAGATCTTCGCCTGAGGATGGACAAAATCGTTCCCCCCAACAAGATAAAATTTGGCATTGGACAGGTGGAGAGGCCCTTGTGGTGAGGGCCAAGACAATCGCCACATCCTTAAAAGACTGCATGGCGCTGCCCCTCCAGGGGAAAAGTACGGCCAACACCGACGCAGTGGAAGAAAAGTTGATGGCCCCCGGGGGAGGGCTGCGGGGGACGGCACCCTTCATGAGGGACGGTTGCTTTCTAAGGGAGGCGAAGAGGAAGAATCCGGAGAGTTAGGAAGGGGGATAATTTAAAACTTCCCACTAGCCCCAAAACGAAAAAACATAGAGGGGTGGACAACATGGCAATTTTTCTTTTGAGCGCCAGGGGGTTTCGAAGATTTGCCCGCGAAAAACAAAATTGTTTTCTGGGTACTGATCTTCTTTTTCACAAAAAACAACTTACTTTGAGGTGTTTAAAGTCTGCAATAAAAAAAAAAAAAAACAGAAATCTTCGAAGTTTAATTGTTTTTTAAAATCCCCCCGCGATCACAACCGAAATGTCGAATATATCTGTTGTTAGTGCTAGTGGATTTTTTTCTTTTTTCCCATTGCAAAACCCTTTTAGAACATTCTCAAAGAAAAAATTTAATGACCCCGAATTGGGTGAAATGGGATTTCTTTCACGGCTTTTGTTGTTGGCACCTTTCAGTCAAGGAAAAACCCTTTAAGAGGACAGAGAAGGAAAACAAAAGGGGGTGCAGTTCATAAGAAAGTATTCCAGCCCCGGAAAATTTTGGTGGACACTAATCAGGAAGCTGAAATCCACGGAATCAAGATCAAGTGGACAAGACTGTCACACCTCTTTTAAAGTGTACTGCCCCCAAGCAAAGAGCTCTCTCTAATAAATTTGGCCCTACCAAAGAGAACTGTTAGTAGTTGTGACTTTAACAGCCATCAACCCGTTGGGGGTTACGTGGAATAGCCGAAGAGGAGGGGCGAAGTGGAGGACTGGCAGACAGAGAACAATTGCTTTGCTGAAAAAACCAGGGACCACCAACCTTCTTCTCCGCCGATCGTCCCACAACCACCCCCGATCTTGTCTTTTCCTGAAGACCTGCCCAAA
Source organism: Conus ventricosus (assembly GCA_018398815.1). Taxonomy (NCBI): domain Eukaryota; kingdom Metazoa; phylum Mollusca; class Gastropoda; order Neogastropoda; family Conidae; genus Conus; species Conus ventricosus. Next base: position 2,039 of record JAFLJL010003814.1, read on the forward strand.
AAACCACAGGAAGGTACGAGCCAATTGGCAGGCAGGACCACAGACCTACCCCTGGCCTCAATTTGCAGTACAACCAAGCAGAACCCCAAGTCCTTTCCCGATGGGCTTCTCGACGAGTATTGTAGCCCATCAAAGTGGGCGAAAAAATAACAGAGCACCAAAAAATTCAATCAAGCCATCCCGAAAGCAGCTCAGAGGCAATTCACGTGGCGCTCGAAATACTACATGCCATATTGGACGAAGAGCTGCAGGAGCTGAAGGTGAGTGACAAGGACTAGAGAGAAGGTGGAAAACAACCCAATAATGAAAAACATCACTCTCAAGCTCCACTGCCAATACAGAAGGCTACTCCAAGCTGCAAGAACAGCGGATGGAGAAAACAGAAAGCTGCCTTGACAGAGATGGCAACAAATTCTGGAAACTTACCAAAGCCAGATAATGGAAGAGAACAGGTCAGCGCCTGGTCACGCTTCAAATAGACAAGAAGATTGTGACAGGGACAGAAGTCAGTTAAACTGCTCATAACAGCTATGCCAGACAGCAACTCTCTGTGCCGGGACCAGAAAACAGCAAGTCCACTGATGATGAAGAATCAGGATGACCAAGACCAACATGATTACATGGGACACGCCTTTAAACTGAAAAACCGGCAAAGAAACAAAATGCGCGTTACTGAAACCGCCCCAAATAGCAGAAGGAGCACACAAACAAAGTGTGAAGTAGCGAGATAAGCACGACACAAAACAGGACAGAATTTTCGGCAAAAATTGCACTTCCTAAAGCGACAAAAAAAATAAGACATAAACATGCACAATACTCCCCTTGTGAAGCCAAAGTGGTGGCTTCACAAGGGGAGAGTATTGTGCATGTTTATGTCTGTATTTTTTTTGTCGCGAGGAAGGCCATTCTTGCCGAAAAATTTCTTGTCCTGTTTGTGTAGTGCATTAAAATCAGTCGTACTTCACCACTTGTTTTGTGCTCTTCTGGCCTTTTTTGTGAAAGAATTACAAGAAGCTGTAAAACCTTTACAGGACAAAAATCTCCAGGTCCTGACAAAGTCACCAATGAAATGCTTAAACACCACAGCACCAAAGCAAAGACCAAACTCCTTGCTCTCTTCAACAACAGCTGGAAGACGGGGCATGTTCCACAAAGCTGGCGAGAAGCTGACATGGTGCCCATCCACAAGAAGGGCAAAGACAGAGTCAGGGCTGACAGCAATCGTCCCATCAGCCTCATTAGCTGCGTGGGCAAGCTCCTAGAGCGTTGATCAACTCGCGTTTAGTTTGGCATCTGGAGAAGAAACATCATCACTCCAGAGCAGGCAGGCTTCCGCCAACATCATTCCACTGAGGATCAAGGACCTACATAGCACAGAAGATCGAGGATGGCTTCCAGGACAAACAGCATACACTGGCGATGTGGTAGACGATGAAAAAGGCATACGACAAGTCTAGAAGGATGGCCTCCAGAGGAAAACTCCAGAAGAGAGGTGTGACTGGCTGTATGTACCAATGGATCTGCAGTACCTGAATAATAGGAAGGCCCGAGTCCATGTCAACGGAGCATACAGTCGGAAGAAACACTGAGAGAAGGTGTCCCTCAAGGAGGTGTCCTCAGCCCTACCTTATTCCTCTTCTTTATCAACGATATCGTCAAAGATATGCCACGCAAAGTCTAGGGAGCCATCTTGCAGACGATCTTGTCATATGGTGATCGGAAGAACACCTCACAACTGCCAACTACAGGTTACAGCAGGCGCTGAATGTTCTCGAAAGCTGGACAAAACAGAGGCTGGTGACGAAGTGCCAAGAAGACCACTTACATTTTCAGCCTCTCACCCAAAGAACAGAAGGCCAGCCCGAGCATCAATGAACAAATTCTGCTGCTGAAAATAACCTCCAGTACCTGATGTCACCTTCGACAAACGCCTGACGTGGAAGAAGCAAGCAGAGAAAGCAGAATCAAAAGCAAAAGTACGACTTGCCCTCATGAAGAAGCTGGCAGGAACAACATGGGGCGCAACAACCGGACCCTCAGGAGACTGTACACTGGTAGAGTCAGGCCAGTGCTGGTATGGCATGACTGCATGGGGCACAACGGCCAAATCCAATTGAACGGATCAGCAAGGTACAGAACCAAGCTACCCCTATCATCATAGGGGCCATGAAGTTCCACGCCAATTCAGGAGCTTGAAACCATCACAGAGCTCCAGCCCTTGTGGGCCGCAGAGACGCCAAACTCCTGACCAGGCTGCCTAGTTCAAGAGATTGAAGGCCACCCATGAAAGACAGACCGTCCCAGCCAACAAAAGGACGCTGAAGAGAGGGAGCTTCGTACACCAGAGCAGGATCCTAGAAGCAACATCAAATATCCTTGATCCATGAACCCCAAAGTGATACCCGGTGTCTTGCCATCCCTGCCTGGAGCAAAGGAAACCCCTCCCCTCATCCAATGCAGCATCCTGGTGTTGGCCCCAAAGATTCCCAAAGCGGGCCCTGGCAGAAAGTCCCTCACCTTGAACACCTCCACACCCAGTTCCCTAAAGAGTTCTGGACTTATGTTTACACAGACGCTCTGCAGCAGATGCCATTCGAAACGGAGGGGTAGGATCCTATGTTCAACATCCAGGAGGCAGAGAAAGAAAAGATCTGCTTAGCTACCGGCCTGTACTCCACCAACTACAGAGCAAAGCAGAAGCCCTGAAACAGCAGCAGCCCACATCGAGGTCGCCCCTAGCCAGCCACAACGTTGTCTTCCTGACCGACGCCCTGTCCCTTTGGGGCCCCTTTGTACAGAGACCCGACCCAAAGATTGCCCCCTCCGTTTGGGGAACCCAGTCCCCCCGGGCAGGGAAGGAACCCCGGTTGGCAAGGATCAATCCGGCCCAAAGGAAGCTTAAAAGGAAGGAGGAAACCCAGGCCCCCCCCCCAACCCTTTAACCAAGCTGAAACCCCCTAAAACCCAGATCCACCCAAACGACGCCCCTCTCCCCCCCCTTCCAGACCAGGACTTTTTTGGTCCCGGCCCCAACCCGCTGAAAAAATTTTTTTACTCCGCAGAAACATGGGGCCCTGAGAAAGGACCAAACCCAAAACTCTAAAGGCGGGGAAAGGAAGGGAAGGAGAAGAACGGGGGAGAGAAGGATTGGTGGGGGTGTTTTTTTGGGAGGAAAAAAAGGGGGGGTTTTTTTTTTTGGGTGTTTTGGGGGTTTGGGGGGGGGGAAAGTTGGGGTGGGGGGGGTGTGGGGGGGGGGGGGGGGGTGTTGTGTGTGGGGGGGGGGGGGGGGAAAGGGGAAAGAAAGGGGGGGGGGGTGTTGGGTTGTTGGGGTTTTGGGTGTTTGTTTTTGATTTGTTTTTTTTGGTCGGGGGAGTTGTTTTTGGGGGAAAAGAAAAATTAAAAGAAAATCAAAAGGGGGAAAAATCAAACCCAATCCGGGGGTCGGGGTTTTCCCCGCAACCCTTTCTCTTCCTTTTTCCCTTTTCTTCCCCTTCTCTTTTTTACAAACAAAACCCCCAAAAACCCCCACAAAAAAAACCCCAACCCCCCCCACACACCCACACCACACCCCAACGCTAAACCCCCCGAAAAAAAAATTTTTCCCCCCTTTTTCTTTTACTCCTCCCCTTTAAAAAAAAAAAAAAACTTTTTACACAAAAACCCCAAAAATTTTTTTAAAACAAAAAAATTTAAACCACCCAAACAAAAGGCCCGCAAAAAAAAATTTAATTTTTTGCCTTTTTGGCAGGTGAGGGGGAAAAAATTTTTTTTTTTCCCAATTGTACTACCCAATTTTAGAAAAAAAAAAAAATTTTCTCATGGCCCTAAAAATTGTCGGGAACGAATTGGAGGGAGGGGGGGGGTTTAATGGGGTTTTTTAAATGGTTTTAAATTTGTTCCAATTGACCGTTGGGAACCCTTAATTTTTTTTTGACCCGAAATTTTTTTAATCTAAATTTAAAAATTTTTGAATAAAATACCATTTTAAGAATCCTTTTTCCAACTCAGTTCCTTTCCCTTTAAAAAAGCTGGGAAACGGTTTTACCCCTAGGCCAAACTAACCAAAACGAAATCTGAGCTTTTTCCCGGTTTTTTTTTCGGGGATTTAAACGAAACTTTTGGGTTTTTATTTGTTTTTTTTTGGGGGATCAAATTGAAGCTTTTTTTTGGAAACTTTTCTTTTTTTTATTTTTTAGGGGGCCCCAACCACTGTTTTTTTTCGCTTTAAATTTGGGGGAAAACTTTTCCTTTTCCCCAAATCCCAAAAAAATTTTTTTTTTGGGGCCAAATTTTTTTAAAAGAAATTATGAGCTTTTTTCGTTTTCTTTCTTTTAATTTAAAACCGGTTTTTTGTTTTTTTTTCATAAAAAAAAGGATTTGTGGGGCCACCCTTTAAATTTTTAACGTTTAAAGTTTTTCCAAAACCATTTTTCTCGTAGGTTTAGTTTTCTAAAAAAAAAAAATTGGGGCCAAAAAAAATTTAAGAAGTTTTTTCATTCGGGTTTAGGAAAAAAAAAGGCAGAAATATAAGAAAATAAAAAACAAAAACCCGGTAAAAGCAAAAAAATTTTTCCCGGGGAAAAAAAAGGGAGTGTTTTGGGAAAAAAGGGGAGGGGGGAGGGGAGAAGGAGAGAGAGAGAGAGAAAAGGGGAGGGGCGAGAGGAGAGGGGAGGGGAGGAGGAGAGGGGGGGGGGAGAGAGAGGGGGGAAAAAAGAAAACAGGAAAACAACTTTTCGGGAAAAAAGCATGCAGATCTTGAAATACCCAAAAAACCCTACGGCAGCAGGTATCGTTGTCTGTTGTCTGTTGTTGTCCTCTCTCTCTCTCTCTTCTCTCTTCTCTCTCTTCTCTCACCACAACACACACAACACACACACACACACACCACACACCACCACCACCACACATGCCACACCCACCCTAACCCCATAACCTCCACCGCGGCGCGCGCAGGGGCCGCCACACACATGAAAAAACCAAAAGAACCAATGCTGAAAAATTTTTGGTTAGATTATAGTAGTGTCTCAAAGGGAAAAAGAACATTCCAATTTGTATGTAAGAAAGCAAAAAACTCTTGTTTCTTATACGGAATGAACGGAAGCCCCCAAAAAAGGGTTTAAGGGGCGACGCTACAAAAAAACTGTGAGACCCGTACTGGAAAATGGATGCTCAGCTGGGATCCCTTTCAATTAAAGGACATGATAAACCCCGAAAGATTAGAAAAGAGCGCACGGTTCGTAAAGGGAACCTATCAGAGAGAAAAAGAATACTAGGAAGAAAATGAGGAAATTAGAATGGAAACCTTAGAAAAGAGAAGGCTTTTATCAAAAAATTTAATATCTTCTTCAAAGGCAGAGCTGAACTAATTGATTTCCCGTGGAAAAAACTGTATGAATAAAAAATAGCACAGGGGGCGGGCAATCCCATGCCACCCGCATCAAATATTTACAGCCATTTTTTTCATTATTTTTTCGTTGTTTTGTACCGCTGTGGAATCACTACGGGGCCCCAAGATTGCCATTTTTTTAAAATCAAATTTTACGACAGTTTGAGATTGCATATTTACTGATTTTTCTGTTTTAAAATTCCCAGATATTTTTTGGTTACCCAGACTGAACCTGGCCATTTCTTTTAACTTTTTTAATATCGGTGCGACTCCTTGTTGCCAATTTTTTCTCCAGGGCCAACAGGCTGAGTGCACATTATTTTATTTTTTTATTTTTTAACATGCGCGTGGTGAAAATGTTTTTGGTGAGCCAAACCTTTTTGGAAGAATAATAAAGAAGAAAAAACAAAAAATCCCTTTTTTATAATAGTCACAAAATTTAACCCTTTTACGTCGCTCGTCCAAAATCCAAAAAGATCAGTCTTCCTTTGGAGTTCAAAACCCCTCCAGGTTTAAAAACCACAATTTATATGGAGCGACAATGGGCGACACCCCCCCCCCCCCCCCCCCCCCCCCCACCACCCTTTTTCAGCCCCCCGTTCAATCGAGCAGCGCAGCAGAATAAAAATAACAAAAAAAGCAAAAGGAACATTAAACCCCCCCAAGTCCTCTGCGGCTAACATATAGGGGGAATACTGAAAGATTTTCGCAAAGGCCCCCTACATTATAATATGTTATGAAATTGCACTTAAAATTTCCATCGTGCATTTGAACAAGTTTGTCATACAGGGCACGCGTCATTAGGTAATTATTTCATCCTTAGGCGTTTTAAAAGTCGTCATAATCTTGCCCGGGTTGGAATTATTTCATCCCTCGTGCAGTGTACATTATGTTTCGCTACATTATGTGTCGTGCTCTCTGTTGCTCTCTTCTCTCTGATATGTGTCTGTCTGTTTTTGTCTCTGTCTCGTCTTTTCACTATGTCTCTGTCTCTCTGTCTCGTCTCTCCCCTTCTTTTCTTTTTCCTTCTCTTCGCTCTTCTCTCTTCTTCTCTCTTTTCTCTCTCTCTTCCCCTCTCTCTCTCTCTCTCTCTCTCTCTCTCTTCTCTCTTCTTTCTCCTCTGATTTTTTTTTGCTTTGCATGTCATCGTCTCCTTTTCTGTATGTCTGTCGTTGTTCTACTCTTTCTTTTTTTCCCTTTGATATTCTTTTTCTGATGTTTGTCGTTGTCTTTTTGTCTGTCTGTCTGCCCGCGGTCTCCTCTCTCTCTCTCTCTCTCTCTCTCTCTCTCTCTCTCCTCTTCTCTCTCTCTTTCTCTCTTTCTTTAGTGGAGCGTTTGTAGGCCCCTTTTGTGCCTTATTTCGTGGTTTGACTTAGTTGTTTTATTTTTTTGACATTGAAAAGCTAAGTGAAAAATGCTTGCTGTATTTTCGCAGAAAAAATTTGGCTGTTCATTTTTTTTTATTTACATTTGAAGTTGTGTTTTTTTCGAAATACCTTGTTTTTTTTTTCTAAAGTTAACCCCCTTTTCCCGTCGGGTGCTTTATTTTGACCAGATCAGGGCTCGTTTTCCCCTTTCAGTGAAGTGTGGTGGGTGCTTCAAGTGGCGGGTTTTCTTTCTTCTTTTCCCGAAAAGGATCAGTCTTTAGTATTTTCCAGGTCGGTTCGAATACTTTGACAAAAAGATTTGGTTTAAAGGTGAACAAGCTACATTTTTGATTAAACTATGATCTTAAAGAAAATTTTGTGGCCCAGTGCAAAGTGCGCTTAGACAAGGTAAATCCCGATTTCGAAAAAGGGAAAGGAAAAAAATTTAGTTATCTCCAAAGTCCGATTTCTTTAAGATCCGAAAAAAATCGGAACCTGTGGGCAGAAAATACCCGGGTCACCCCGTGTTCCTCATTTTAAGCAGCTCCCCGCCCTTTTGGGAAGAAAAAAAAAAGTTCACTACGCGGGAAAAATGTTTGCAGGAAAGGGGGGGGAAAGTGGATTCGAATCGTGGACGGTGCTCAAAAGGCTGGAGATGTGGGGATTTTCCTCGAGTACGCAGCGCGTCAAAAATTTACTGCAAGGATTCTCCGGGGGGATTCGGTGGGGGTGAAGGTAAAAATCCTTTCCCGATGCGTTCCCCGGGTTCCCAAAAAAGGAAATACCTCCACCAGTTGATCATAAGTAACATCCCCCCTTTTCCTTTTCGATGATGAAAAATTTTCAAGCCATTAAAAAAATTAAAAAATAACGTTTGCTCATAGCTCATCTTATCGAGAAGGATAGAGTCCGCACGGTAACTAACAAGATGGAAAAACTGCAGAAGATTTTGTAGTTGCTTTCCCAAATCCCCTTCCCACAACCAATAGAAAAAAAGTCAGGTCCAAAGGGTCTCTTTATCCTAAAGAAGCCAAACGGTTGTCGCTAGACGGAAGATGGAGTGCGTGCCGAAATGCTTCCAGAAGGGTCATGACTCTTCTCCGCTTCAAATCTAGTGACGTGCCGGCCAGTGCTTATTCGGACGGGTATAAGGAGGTGACCCGTGTGCGAATGACGCCGGCTCATAGCCGAGGGGCCATCAGGAAAAATATGATGGCTGAATACAGCAAGCCTAATTCCGCCTGACAAAAACACCAACACAACAAAATAAGACATCAGTTGTGGCCAGGTCACAACTAAAACCCAATCGACAGAAGTGGCAGATTAAGAGTCGACCGACAGGACATAATAACAAGCAAGTTGAAATTCGCCAGGGCACCTCCGATCTGGCATCTGGGGAAACGCAGATTGGGGTCTGAGCCTTCCCTCCTCAACAGCCCGACAAGCAGCGCCGCCAGACAGAGAAGGAGTTGAAGATGAACCTCCCTCAAATGACGACACGAGGCGGAGGAGTGTGCCGACTCTCCCGGCTTCAGATGATGGGAATGAATGGATACTCCTTGATGATACGTTGTGGTTCGCCACGCATGAGTTTATGGCATTAGAGTTTGGACAATGATTTTGGCCTTTGGTTGTCCCAAACACATATTTGTTCAACGTAAATATTTTTGATCATGGAATAGATAGATTTAGTCTATAAACACTAGAGGTTTAGCAAAAAACTATTACGAAAAAGCTTGTTTTCACAAATTAAAACCAGAAAAATAAACTATCGCATGCCTCAGGAAACGCAATATAACGGAAAAAGATGCACACTTTGGAAATAGACTGTGGGGAGGTGAAAACTGCTATATCATGGGCGGGGTCTAAGCACAGCGGGGAGGAATAATCCATACTGTAAACATTTCAAAGAAGATTCAGCTCGCAGAAACAGGCTGAAAGGCATGAAGATCGCTTCAGTCTAACATATCTGTTCAAGATCGTTACCATAGTAATCTGTACGCCACCAAACGGACACACAGGAATAAACTATTGTTTTTTCAATAAAATGATCTCAGTTTTACAAATTACACGCTTAACTTAATTCTAACGGTGATTTTGACCACAGTACTGTCTCATGACATGGACATAATATCAGGAAACTTCACATGGCGAGAGAGACAGACACAAATTTGAGACGAGGCTAGTTGGTAAACCTGAATGCCAGACATATGAGAGCGTTATCATAAGAGGAAAACTCATACAGTGGTGGCAGAAGAAAACCCATATCATAGCCCAGCCGGGTCTTGATTCCACTTTACAAACGCGGAAGTATTGAAACAGTGTGATCCAAGCGATATCCTGTCGGTGCCCCATTCTGACCACGAGCAGTTTACTCTGAAATAAATATCACCGTTTTTAAGGGGATCCAGGATTCTGGAAAATCAATCATTCAAATTGAAAGACACGGTCTTTTATTATGAGAAAGTGAATAGGCCCAAAAATGGAAAATAATGCGGGCAGTATGACGTCTCCCTAGCGACATATCAGCACAGGGAAACCTGCAACATGAAGCTTAAAGCATTGTGTGGAACTATGGAAAATCTAAAGCGAGTCAGACGAAAAATGAGATAATTCAACTGTTGAAGAGGCAAGTGCAGGGACCCACAAAATGCAGGATCACACACAAAACTGAAACTATTAAACCCAAATTAGACTGATCTCATTAGAATAGAAAAAGCAAGAGGAGCACAGATTAGATCGAAAATAAATGGATTGAACAGGGGGAAAAAAACACCACATTTTTCTTAGGTCTAGAGAAAAGTAGGGCAAAGAACTATCATACATGACTCAAATAAATAAAAAGGACGAGGGGACATAATTTCAAATCAAGCAGATACTTTTAACGAACAAGTTAATTTTACTCGAAATGTATGTAAGCCAACAACACAAAGGAAACCTTAAGAATGAACTTAATACATACCTTGCTACGAACAATTCCCACAATTTAGACAATGAAGAGGCCAGACTGTGGCGAAGGTGAGATCTCGCAAAAGAGCAGGTGTAGTCTAAAATGTGAAACATGGCTAGTCTCCGGGAGAGGCGGCTTGACGTTGCGTTTTATACGTTCTTCTAGAACATAAGTTAAAACTGGTTGGTTACAATCGTTACTTGTTGCATTAGGACAGAGGGGAAATGAGCTACTACACAAATGCAAGGCATTTTTATATTACTACACTAAGGAGGCAGAGCTAGCAAGGGTACCCTTATTACTGGGGACCAATAACATACCAAACATGATTCTAAATAAATGGCAAACGTGACTTCGACGCGACTGGTCAAAGTGATTTGCCCCTACCTTAAAGAAGACACGTTGGATTTCTAAAGGGCAGATACATAGCGAAGCGTTATTCGTACACTGACGACGCCATCGAATATGTTAATGCACGAATAAATCAGGTGATTTTTGTTAGCTCGTAGACTACCACAAAGCATTTGCACATCTCACAAGAATTCATGATGGAAGCATTGAAATTTTTTGGTTTTGCGGAGCAGTTTAGAAACTAGATTAAAATTTTGTAACAGAAACCTTTCCGTAAACATTGACCACGGTGGGTGATTCGGACGCCTTCCATCGATTGCGGAAATCGACAGGATGTCCATTCTCTTCCTAGCCTTCGTGCTACCCAGTGGCGCTACTTGCAATCCCAAATCAGAAATAGTCAAATTAAGGTTATAAAAACTTACCTGAAGTGGCTAGCAACATGAAAAACAACAACAATAATACTAAGATGATATGACATAATAATAATGATTTGCACATTAAACAATTTGCTGACGACAAAACACTGTTTCTAAGGACAGTGAAGACATGATCCTAGCCAAAGACATTATAGCCACAGGCCACAGGTTTCTCGGGACTGAACTTGAATTGCCGTAAGACTCTTAAAGCGATGAGATTAGGTCAGTCAAAGACAAGCAACCGAAAATCTTGAAATCAAAAGAAACAAATTGAAGATACTTAGGCATTCTTTTCACAAGTGATAAAAGCGCTGTAAATGTTGAGGACACCTGGGGAAAACAGGAACGAGAAAATCGCAAAATTATAAAATGTGGCGCCATAGGACTTGGGAAAATTAATGGGAAATTAATTATTATTAAACCATTTCTGTTATCACAGTTGGGCTTTTGACATGTAGAGTATTGGCATACCAGAACCGTCATTACTGCAGTCAACGGAATGCTTTATTAAATTTCTCTGGCAAGAAAAGTTAGTAATTAGAAAAGCTTTTGAAAAGATTAAAAGGAAAATTATGTCGCAGCCCCCCCACAATGGGTGGGCTAAATTGGCTTTAACTTACAAAGGGCACAAGAAAAGCTATTATTTGGGAATGGGCAGAAGTTTAATGACGAGTGTTGTAGGTAGACAAGAAATGGGCTCGGATCCGAGATGGCACATAAGTAAGCAGTCTTGAGTGGCCTTAGGATTCATTTGAAATAATTGTAAAACTGAATGAAGTCGTGGGAATTGTAAAGATAAAAACGCACCTTTTGGAACAACAGTAGTACAAACCAATCTTTAAAAACAAACCATGATGAGCCTAGCTGAAGTAGACCGAGTAAAATATCAGCAGACAACTTTTATTGAACAAACTTTAAACAGATTCAGGAGAAAGTGCTGTACTTTCCCCTGTGGAAAAAAGGCAGGGCTGGAACGACCCATGAGCGATCATCATAAATATCGCAGCAAAAACAGCATCCTGACCCAGAGAAGGACGTCTACAGATAGAATCGGAAGAACACGCCGTCACTTATTTTCGAATACAACGCACAGATAATCGTCAAACCACACATCTGGAAACGATGGACAGAAGCTGGCTGTGCACTGCTGTAAACCACCAAACGAAAAGGTAGTTATGCCATACTTCCTGACAAATGGACCAAACCTAAAATATTGCAGCCTTTTTATAAAAAGAAAGAGCAGTAAGCAATCCTGTTCAGTCATGTGCTGAGCATTTTGGTTAAGAAAATTAAACGTTTGTGCTGGATGAGCAGTATTATGGTACTTGCGGTTAAAAGCAACTACGGGAAACTAGACTGAGGAAAAAAACCACATAATATCTACCCAACGAATAATTGCTGCACTAAAATGAAGAAGTTGTGACCATAATAACTGCTCCTTAGCCGGGGACGAAATTGACTTTATAGAACATTTCTTTCAACCTTTGTGCCCCGGTGAAGAGCGTTCTGGACAGATGTAGAAAGGGCATGTCAAACAAAGGTGGATTGAAAACAAAGTTAACTTTAATAACGTTCTCTTTGGTTGTAACCATGTGGAAAACAGACTTGGAAAAGTCTCGGCATATTAAATCATATCACTTTTGTTTCGGAAAATGGCATTAGCATTATATAGAAAACTTAAGCTCAGACACATTACTCATTCCAGTTGAATACAACGTACAGAACAGAAACGTTTTTTAGACAATGGTGGATAGGAAGGAAGAGACAGGTTAGCTGGGAGACGAAGAGGGTAGCGGGATTACGGAGAAACATAGGAGAGATGGGACCGGGTCAGGGGGGGGGAGTGCGAAGGGGGGATTTGAAAACATTTCTCGAACGCAGCCCCAAACCAAAACAAAGCCAAGTGAAACACACAAAAAAAGGCTGCCTATTACAAACATAGGACACCCCGTAAAAAAAAAAAGTTTAAGTGGAGGGGAAGAGAGGAGGGAGGAAAAGAAGAAAAGAAAAAGGAAAAAAAAAGAAACGTAACAAAAGGCACGGAAAGGATGGTGGTATCTTGAAGTATACTGCTGGTGGTTGTATTTACTCTTTTTTCTTTTTCTTTTTGAGGCTTGAGGAAAATATTTGTAGAGGTATGCTAGTTACTAATAGTCAATATTCTTGTTTCTTGGTGCATGTTCAATGTGATGGGTTAGAATGGATTTTCTTTTCTATTGGATGATGCTTCTTGAAGGCGTTATTTGACGTTTTTCAAGCAGCTTTCTGTTCGTTGAACATGGAAACAAAAAAACAAAAAAACAAAAACAAACAACAAAACAAAGAAGGTAAAGTGCAGTACACGTGAAAAAAAATGTTATGTCTTCCAGGGATAATTTTACTGATTATGAATAAGTGGCTCTAATTAACCAAAAATACCCTACTTTCTCCATCCGTGAGCACCATAGTCCTAACAGAATCGTCACGCATGGCTAGGGTACCGTTATCAAGTTGAAATGTTAGGAACTATAAGATGACTTTTTTTTAACTCTGTCAGGGTTTCCATACCTTTAGAGTGAATGATTGATGGAAAGTATGGTTGGTTTTTCAATTCTTGAAACTTTTTTTTCCTTTCCAAAATGAAAGAATTTCAGGTTATTTTATTTGTTTGTCATCTTTGGATAGGTCAGATTTCCTCATGTGTAGAAATTGTTCGATAGAATACGATTGTTTGAAATTTGCTGTCCCAATTTCCCCCCACCTCCCAATTTAAAGAATTAATAGAACATTTGAACTTTCAAAAAAAAAAAGAAGAAGAAAACAGAGCTTTTGGTTTCCTAGTTCTCATTGCTCATTATGGTCGGTGTCTCGGCTGACAGATTACTTTTTTTTCCGACAAGACAGCTGTGGTACTCTCTGCTTCTTCACCTCTTTCACCCCTGTTCTCAGCTGACGGTTAAACATGGGTGGTCAGGTAATCGTAAAACAACTTTGACATCATTGCTTCCTATCTTTGTCTTTTAAAACAACAATGCCTGTGATAATGTACAAAGTTTTTCCTTAACATTTTCTTGTTAGCTGTGTCATTGTCATGTCAATTGACAATTTGGTTTCTCAAAGAAACCCCAGTGACACAACGATTTCATGACTTGTCTTATTGTTTCACTAACCATTTCTCTCGTGCTGACTAGATGATCTCTCTTCCTGAATAGTAATGACCTTGACCGTTTATCAAGTTTTTCCGTCGATCCAGTTCATTCTAGATGCTGTTGGGAGTTAAAATGAGTTAGTTCGCAAATGCTAAAGATAAATATTAAGTGAAACAGCCTAATTAAACATAGGAATAGATTTAAGAGTATACTAGTAGCAATGGAAGGAGTCGATCATCACCCAAAACCCTCAATAATGATTCATTAAACGCTCTTTTTGTTTTTGGGACAATGAATCAGTAAATGACTGACTTACTAGAATCCCCCCCCACAACAAACATTTAATATCTTAGCAATATTTCGTTTAAACGAGTTTCTAATCGAGCTATGGATGAGATCTTTCAATCTCCTGGATGAAAACATAAATCTTTTGAATGATGATGTCCCTTGTTTTTTGTCATACATTTGATGCATTGTTATAATAATATATCGTCCGAGTTCCTCGGTGTTTTTGTTGCATTATCCATGAGATGTTTTATTATAAGGAGAAAATTTCAGATTCTAAGCAAACATATATTAGAATTTATCATGAGCGTTTTATTTATAACAGAGAAACATTCTGCAGATCTAAGCGAACATTAATTGTGACTCGTGCACTATGGTTTTGAGCCCTGCCCTTTTTGCAGTTTTGTCACCTGTTCATTTGCATGATATACCACAATGAGAAGGCACCCAACAAAAAGTAATATTATGCTTTTTGGAAAAGAAGGTGAACTATACGCTTGATTTCAGTTATCATGTCAAATCGTACACATGATTTTAGAAGACTTATTACCATTCAACGTTGCTTTTGATCCCGCGCATATTACGATTTGGACTGTTATTTATGGGGAATTCAAATGAAATCCAACGATTTGAGTATAGCAAGTAATTCTGCGCGCTATATATAGACAGGACTATATACAAGATAAAATGACTTTTCTATTTTAAGCTAGGAATTATGAAAGCTGTTCCTGTGCTATTAACGTCAAACACTGAGCCATCTGTGAATATTTTTAAAGTGATGTTTGTACTTATTTTCTAAGTGAGTGTAGACAAAATTCTCAAAATGTTGGGGAAAATCTTTTCAGTTAAATTACTGTAGTTCAATGTCAAAGGAAGCATTTGTGATTGTACCCATTTTGGAATGGGTGAAAACGTAGTTTTCCGGCAATATTATTTTTATTATATTTGTATCTTTTAGAAGATCTGTGGGAAATGAATAAAATAGTTTTGTGGGATTGTATATATTGTCCAGTTTCCAAAATCCTTTTCCGATTCTAAAACATACCTCTTCTGAGCAAACACATTTTTGTGAGAAAACTTTGTAAGATGAATTTTAACGTAGAAGCTTTTCTAATATCCCGATAGAGATAGAACTCCCACTTCGTTGTATGTCCCTAAGTTTGATGTATGTGTGCGAAACCCTAGGGCAATTTTGAAGGCTTTGCACTCAGCCCCCTACTGCTCTGACGTTTATTTCAAAAGATATTTAGGTGCATTAAAAAATACTTCTTGAGCATATGTAAGTCTTGAGCGTACAAGGCAGTTGCTACAAAACAGGTTTCAAAATTTTAGGGGGGTGTCTTGCCCCAAGATTGTTTACTGACACATTTAAGGAATTCACTACTTTTCTTGCTTTATATAAAATATGGCAATAAGAATATAATCCATGTTAGTTTGCTATTAGGATTACACTAAGAATTTAACGCTTTTAGCATGTTTAAACTGTGCCGTCTAGGTGGAAAACTTAGAGCTTAATTGGCTCATTCCAGAATTAAAAAGCATCAAATTGTTTTTTTCAGCGTGAAAGGGATAGTCCGTTTTCATGCTAACAATGTACTGATTTTATATAGTTTCGTGTTGATCTTTAATTTAATCTAATTCAGTGATCTGGACGGAGTATTTCTTTTCAATCGTTATTTTACTCCATAGAATATATTTCAAGCGAATAGAGCTAACTCGGTATCTTTAGAAAAGACCTTTGGGTAGATCAGAAATCCAAATATTAACAAAAATTGGAAAAAACATGTATTCGATCCTTGGGGTAAGCCATTTGTAAAGGTTCTTGGGTTAGAATTAGGGTATTTCCTATTTGTTTGAATATGCCTGCGATATGAAGAAAACATTGAATATATTTGTACATGTTTCCATTAATACCAAAATTCTTTAATTTAAACAAAAGCTGCCTGGTGCCATACTTGTTCATAGGCTTTTCGTATATCAAAAAATGTTGCAATTATCGTTTTTACGACGTGCAAAATGTTGCTTTACTAAACAGCGTTTGTGAGAGTCTGACCTAATGTTCTATTGATGATCTGCCTGTCTGAAATGTCAGCTTGGTTGATTGGTCTATGATTGTATGTTTATTACAAGTGAAAAGTCTTTTGAAACGATCTTGTCATCAATGACATGAATTTGATGTTTAATGCAAACAGGTGGATAACTATGTAGATCTGTCACTGAATAAGACAGTAGGACGGGATATAGTGTATTAATATATCCCCCGTTATAACCACCCCCTTTCCCCCTTTTACTAAGTAATATGAACGCCACACAACAAACACACACAAAAAGAAAATACAGTGCACAAACGAGGGCTTGATTAGCATTCACACACGCACTCCACCCACAGATGGCAGATGAAACACCATACTTTATATATTCCGACACAAAGGCAGTTTTTTCCCCACAATACACACAAAAAAAAAAAAAAAAAACCCCAAAGAATCCAACATTACTATCAATACTCGACCATCAACACTTGGCCCTCATATGCATACCGTGCACGCATGTGCTGTACGTTTACATATAAAACCTTCCCTCAGGAGGCACAAATACACACCTCAGCCCACCAAAGGTAATACCCGAAGGACACAGGGTGACTCATAAATCCCCTGGTAACCAGCAGAATACCCAAACAAGGTGATACCTCATAACACCTGAGATGCCCACGCGATGTCTCTTTCCAAATGTTTTCTTTCTGCTAATTTTTATATGCGGTGTTCAAACACCCCGGACACAAAAAGCTTAACCCCCAAAATGTTCAACACCAATTGGTCAGTAACCCGCACCCAATGTTGTCTTTCAATACTTCATCGAAGTTCCCTGGCGGGGTACTTGACACAGGCAGAAACAAACCAAAAAAACTTCTCAAAAAACAAAAAAAAAAAAAACCACACATAAAAAAAAAAAAACAACGGCCAAACAGCGTTCCCGATATGGTTATGAAAAACGGGATGCTTGACCGGTACTCTCACCACAAATGCACCGCCAAAACCCAAAACCTTCTCATGAGGCTTGATCGTATAGGAGAGGAACGTTGTGACACGTCGAAGAACGCGGTTCCCTCCCTACACGGACACCAACCCACCGCGAGTCACTCGCTGATGGAATACTGCGGTGGGCCCTCACGACGCTTGCCACCCTGACGAGACAGTGAAGTCAGAGGAACTGCACACCCTCGGATGCGGGAAGAGAGATGTACGGCCCCCCCCCCCCCCCCCCCCCCCCCCTCCCGACCGCGAAAGCATCTGCCGGCTCCCGGGTGCGTCCCCATCTCCGGCAGAGTAGTGGGCAGGGATGTCAGTGGGGATGGCGGTGCCAACTCCCACCACCTTTGATGAGGCCGACCCTCCGCGATTTGCCGTGTAGGGGAGTAAACAAAACTCGCCGGAACTGTGCAAAGGTCAATGTCTTACTACCCAGGAAAGAATACAGTTATTCTTATTTGTTGCTTCTCTAAAGTAATGATTCTCGTGTTTAACATGTCAAACCCAAGTGCGACACTAATTGGAATTTTAAATCATGACTCATACAACCTGCACCTTGACACTCAAAATTCTCTCACACAGGAAATGTTCCATTACACATGTAAAACCCAATTATTCATTGAAACTTTCCACTTCCATCAACAGCCAAAATAATTATAACCATTCCTTCATAAAAGTGATTACATATCTGAATTACATGCCCACGACATCAGTTCCCATGAGGTTCCAGAAATGATTCAATGAGATTATAAATCATTTCACTGGCAACGAACAACGAACAATCCGACCGTTAGTGACGACAGTACCGGTCACAATTCAGGAACGATTACTCAGTAACATGCTTATAGACCAAAACACATTTCAAGCAAACCAAAAATATAGAATTGAACCGTGTTATCCTAATTTCCTAGCAGGCACAATCACAATTCTACATATTTCATCAAAATTATCAGCACTATGTCAATCACCAATTACTGCATAATCTCGAAAGGGATTTCCGAGCGCTGTATACATTGTCTACCGACACCACACTGCTTGCGGAAAAACATCTTTGAATCCTAGTGAACACAGTCGTAAAACAACATATAATATATACACACCCAAATGTAGGCTTCTGAAACACAATTCCTAAAAATTTATCTTAAACACCTTTTATTATTTATCATCTGCTATTTTTCCTCTTTCTATTTCTAATCGTAATAACCTGATACAGTAATCTAACTAATACTACTAATTGGATGTAACACAATATGAGTTACCTGCAAATCTTTAATAATAATTGAAAAAAAAAAAACAACTCTTTTATTAATATAACTATCCCTATTTTTTCCTTTACGCCATCAACACGGTTTAGTTCCAAGCGCAAAACGCCAAAAGTGAACTTCCACACGACGTGTCTATCCAATGGGATACCACCGACCGTCACCTATCGATAAACCTCCCCACACGCCCAGACACTCACATGCAGTCTGCCCTCAGGTACTGGACGCACGCGTGACCGTCTCCTCTTAGTATTAAAAGTTCCCCGTCTCCGATACAAACTTACACCCGAAAATAACCAATCTTTATCACACTGAAACCAGTATTTCTGTACACAGAGTCACTACCCGTACAACATAGTGTTTAGCACATTTTCAATACCCGGCCCTGTAAACACATCCACCTATCTATCAGAGTACGAACCGCGAATGCCACCTTACACATTCCCTTGGTACGGTTTTTCCTCGACCTTAAGATCAAGTCATATCTCTTTTCTTCACTTCAAACTTCCGCCACATTTAAATCTCCTCCTCTTAGCCAAATTCACAGTAAAAAAATTCTTTGCGAATAAAAATTCAAATTAAAAGGAAATCCTCCCGTCCGGGAACTGAAACACAAAAGTTGGATGAAACCATGATATCTACAAACAACCTACTACACAGCCCTCCAGACTTTCCGCTACTTTACCCGCTCACCTTAGACAACAACAGGAACGACACACAATGGCGTCACCCTCAGTCGCCGGGACACTGCAGGCAGCCAACGCCCTGGTCCGTGCGAACCGTCGCTGCAACACCAAACACGACAGTCAAGACGCCGGGACGACACACTTGGACGGTCACCCTAGTCGCCGGGACACTGCCAGACCAGCAAACGCCCTGGTAGTGCAGAGACCGTCGCTGAACACGAACACCGACAGTCAAGACGCGTCGACCACTGGACGACACCCTTCAGTCGCCGGGACACTGCCAGAGCAACGCCTGGTACGTGCAGAACCCGTCGCGAACACCGAAAACACCGACCGTCTTCTCTGGTAGCCCCCCCAACTTCAAAAGTCGGTCAGGGCTACAAGACTCCTGCCCCCACGGCAGAGAAACAAACATGAGCACACGGGCCAACCCCAAACCCTTCGCGGAGAACGCCTCAGTTGTACTACTTGCAGATACACCACGACACTCCGAGTTCACCTCGGAAACTCAAAGACAGCACTCACATTCACGGAATTCCCCATACACCATCGAAGAACTCAGTTTCACGAGCGTTTGTTTACAAACGTAATCCCTCATATTCCGACAGGCTTGACACTCTCCTCCCTCCCCCCTCAAGCGTTAACAGGTTAAGCAAATTCCGCAGGATTCACGCACTTCACGGTCCTGCCACCTGGCATGGAACGGGTCCACACTCCCCCATTGTTCACTGCAGGCGACCTGTATGTTCAGTTTCGTGCGTGACAATTACCTTCGCCCAAGATTTAAGTATACTATATAAAAACCTGAAGGAACGCACGAACAAGTCCTTAGGTGTTACGCATTTGAAAATGATAATCCTCTCTTCTCTACTGTTTTTAAATCTCGGCACAGAACCTTACTCATACGACTCGAGGAAATCTGCACACCACATTCTCAGTCTGGAATTGCCTCACTACAAAATGGAAGGGTTGTAGTAACAACGCCCATCGGGTCTGATCCGAACTGGGGCGGACTTGACCTACTCCAAAATAACTGAAGTGGGAGAATGGTCCGTCTGTAGAGTGAATTCCACCCCATAAGGTAGGGTTCAAACTTCTGAAAACCGCCCATACCAGAGCCAAAAATCCTTTTCCACGATGGAATAGTTGCGTTCTGCTGGAAGATTGAGCTTTTGCGGGCCGCCACTACAGTGGCCTCCGTCGTCGTGTTCCTGACACAGCCACAGCTCCTATGCCCACTTCAAGGCATCGGTCTTTAGAATGAACCGACGTTCCGGAACTGGTAAATGGCATACAGGCGGCCGTGCAGAAACAACTCCTTCAGCTTCTGGAACGCTCCTCCACTCCGGATTCCGACACGATGCGAGGCTTATTTCCCCATGGTCGGTAGTGAGTGCAAAACGCCTATTTCAGAAAACCCTGGGATGACTCGTCGGTAGACCCTCCCAACCCAGGAAATTGGTACTGCTCTTCGTAGCTGGCCGCGTAGCTGACTGAATGCGCTCATTTTGTCTTCCTCAGGCTGATAACTCCCCTTCCAAGCTGTACCACAGATAGGACACCTCAGCTTTTCCTAACCTCACACTTGGAAGGCCTGGTAGTGAGACCACACTCTCGAATTGCGATCCAGAACAACTGCTCGCAATACAGACCAATGTTCTTCAGTGACGGACGGTTGACACTCAACCACATCGTCGAAGAAGTTATCAACATCGTTGTCTCCCATGGTTGAAGCAACTTCCTCATCATCCGAGTAAACACTGCTCCCGGAAGTAGGCAAACCGAAAGGCATCTCCTAACCAACGGAAATATGACCGTGGTGTCGAGAACGCTGTCTTGGACGGTCGTCTTCGTAACGGGGTATCTGCCAGTATCCTTTTGGACAGGTCAGCTACTGAAAAACCCGTTCGCCTCACCCAGCTTTGCGAACAAGTACTCATTTCTGGCATCCGGCTCTGCGTCAACTCAACATTTTGTTCAATCGACGGAAGTCAACACAGAACCGAATCTTTCCATCTTTCTTTTTCACCAGACTTTTGGTGAACAGTATGGAATACAGACTTCTCAATGATCCCATTCTCAGCATCATCTCCACTTCATCCCGAACACAGTCGCGTTGGGAATATGGGACTGGATACGGTCTCGATCGTACCGGAACACTCGACGTTCAGCTTGATTTCTGCATGCTCCAACGTGGTATAGACCCTGGCAAGTCTGTGAAGACCATCTGGAACTCGCGACCACCTGCCTGCCAGCAGTTCCCTGAATGATCGTCTTCAGGCACAATCAGTACATCCTCTGCGATTCTGACGCAGCCAGTCCGGTACTACTGGGACTTCCTTCCCAAAGGTGGGCACCAGCTCTCGTGTCTTCGTCTGAATCACCACTGTTCGCACTGCGGAGGGCTTCGATTCGTCCTCCCTCTCACAACGATGTTCAACAGGTTTGCATGGTAGAGTTTTCCCGACCTCGAACTGTATCTTGTAAACGGCCTCCCCCCCCTGGCCAGAATTACTGGAAACGGGTCCTTGCCAAGCCCACGTTCCATACTTGATGTGCTTGACCGGTCGTAACACCAGCCCCTGGTCCCTGGTTGGATTGCTGCCGAGGACGGGCTTGACATCAAATGGCGTTATAGGTTCTTGCTTGCTTTTCCCTAGGATTGTCCTGGGCTAAAGCTGCAAGTTCGGCGATTCTGTTCCTCAGGTCGAACACATATTCGACAGCTGTGCTGGGAACGTCCATGGTCTCCGGCTTGGTCCAAAGATCGCAGCCCTTCATGGTCCTCATATCTGCGTCCGTACATAACGCGAACGGAGGAAAAGCGGTGCTTTGTTGGGGAACCTCCCTATACGCCAATAACAGCGCAGGCACCCAACGATTCCCTTTCTTCAGGCTTTTCTTGAGTTAATTGGCGGAGCATCTTCTTTAAGGTTACCATTGACGCGCTCGACTAATCCGTTGCATTGCGACTGGTATGGAGTAGTGACGCGACTCCTTAATGGACCAAATAACCGAACACCTGGCTCATCATGTTACTGTAAACTGAGTACCTCGGGTCTGTAACGAACCCGATGCGGGAATTCTGTCCGAGACCACATGCAAACATTGCCTCAGAAACTGACTTAGGGGTTACTGTGCGAAGTGGGTAGCCTCTGGATACCTCGTGGCGAAGTCCACCTGTACCCAGGATATACCTCACCTGTTGCCAGATGGGTGCAATTCGGTTCCACTATATCTACGCCTACCTGTCTATGGTTCTTGCACTAAGAGGCATCTTGACAAGAGGTACCGGTAATGACTCGTCGTTTATTCCACGGTACGCATGGCACATCACACACGACTTCACATACGGCCTAATGTCACTGCCCACATTCCAGCCAATAGAAGTGTGGGAATATTTCTCCTTTGTCTTGTTTCACCCAAGTGTCCGCATAGAATATCGTGGTCGAGAGTATAGTACGGTCTTCCTTGGGACTTCGGCACACAAACCTGGGTTGTTGTTCCGCTGCTCACTCTCGACTTCGTACAAAGAACTCGGTCTTTCCACATACAAGGCACAACCTATTTCATGGGGATGGAAACTAATCTTTTCCTCTGCAGCTTTCCTGGCACGTGCAAGGCTATATCCTGTTCCTGCCACGAATCAGCTCCATTATCGCTACAGCCATCTCTTGCTCCTTTCTAGGCTAAAGGTTGAGCAGGCCTGTCCTGGGCTCTGATGAGAAGAGTCAACACAGCAACCTGAGGCTGTATCTGACGCAGTCTTATCGAAGAGTTTGCCTCCCTGATGGGGTTTACTGGGACTCTCTCAGGATGGTGCTCTCCTCACGAGCATATGTAATTCCCCACCGTACTTCCCAAACTGGATCTCCATCACTAGAGCCTCAACCGCCTTCCCCTCAAAGTACGGCGTGTCCATGTACCACAGGCCCCGGGGTAGTGTGCTAGGACACCTGGATTCAGCAATACAAACCGTTTATGAGTCCTCCCTGTATAGGATCACTTGGTACCAGCTCGCCCGCGACCACGGTCTGCCGATGCTCCTGTATCTCTGATCCACTTGCATGACACTCCGTCCCTCACCTGCACCTCGGTGAAAGGCTTACTGGAGCATGGCACACACAGCGGCAGGGGTTAGCTTCCGAGTATACTGGCTCTCCAAGGACATGAACATGTTGGATAGACACTCTCAAGATTTGGACAATTTCGCTGGATGTGACCTGGTCGCTTGCAATGATAACAAATACCCCTTGCCTAGGTGCCCTTTTGGGTAGCCGCACTGATCGCTGGCTGAGCCTCCTCTAAATTTACTCTCTCCCGCTGTCCCTTGGTCTCTTTCGCTGAATTCCTTGGTTTTTACCCCCTAGGTGATTGTTGGTTTGACCTCGTGCGCCGTCATTATCACAGATGGGTCTTTTGCTCTCTCGCCCCTATCCGTCGTGCTTCTGCTATCCGAGTTGCTACCAAGGCACTGGCTTCAGCATTCTTAGGACACGCTCGATGCACTTCGTGACAAAAGTCAGGAGTAAAAGTTCCCATACATCTGTTCTCGGAAAATGAGATCTTTCAGAGTCTCAGCGTAGGTTTCGTCTTTCCCGGCTGTAGCACCACCACAGGACTGAAACAAGACTTTATCCGGTCTAAAAACTGCTGGAATGTTTCTCCTACTTCCTTCTTCATTCCCCTGAATTTCTTTTGGTATGCCTCGCATCTAACCGGAAATACTCTAGAAGCGCTTTCTTCACTTGGTCGAAAACTTGCGAGGTCAACGGCGTCTCAATCGCAGACGAATAGCATCTCTCGTCTCCCTCTCAAAAGAGCCATTAGTCTAGAGGACCACGAGGTTCTTTTCCAGCGGCACAACGTGCCAACCTGGCTCGAACTGAGCCAAATACATGTCCCGTCATCAGTATCTGTTAACGGATCACTCGCCACATGGCTTGTCGTTCGTCTTCCAGCCATTTTCTCGCCACCTTCAATTCTTGCTCTTTCAGTCTCAACTTTTCCGGTCAAGGACACGATCTCACTCGCCCGCGTTGCTGAGATCCCGCTCTATTTCCTGGCATCGCGACCTCTTGATCTGGTTAGCCATCTCTGGACCTCTCTCGTCTTCTGGAAACAATCTCATTCTCTTTCTTTCTTTCTCTGTCAAAAGAATAGCCCAACCTGGCATGGCAGGCTCCTCTTTCCTGGCAGCAGCTTCTTTTCTGGCAGGGCTTCCTCTTCCTCTCTTCTAAGCTGGCAGCTAAACACTGGCAGCCAGCTTCCTCTTCCTCTCTCTAAGTTGGCAGCTAAACATGGCGAGCATCTTCCTCTTTCCTGGAGCAGCTTCCTCTTTCCTGGCAGCGGATCCTCTACCTTTCTTCTAAGCTTGGCTCGCTAAACACGGCTAACTCCTCTGCTCCTTCTTCTCCTTCCATGACATTTCCGAGCCACCTGTGCCATTCTAACGATAGCTTCCCACTCTTTCTACATCCTTTTATACATTGTCAGCAATAAACTGGGGCCAATCAAGTCCACCTTCACTCAATCCTAACTCTCTCCCTATGCGTGAATAATACTGAACAGCAGGACTGCTCAGGCGCAAAACTTAGCAGCACCCTCGGAGACTCTCCAACCCCAGGCTCTTACCCAGCCGCAACGGTACGGGACTTGGGAGGTACCCCTGGCCTGCTATCAGAGTCGGACACCTCCCTTTTCTCCCTGACGAACTCAACAGGACTTACGGTACTTTGAGGCCCTAAAGCTTGCGATCGGTTCCAGACGCCATTACCACCAAATCTATCAAGTCTATACCCACGGAAACCAATTTTTTTTTTTCTTATACCTTCAGAACCCCCACCAAAGAGAACATTCACTCTCTCCGCGCGAAAACCGTAAAGCGAATTATCGTGATCGTCCACAGGCTGAATAATACAATTAGTACTGGCAACCAGTGTCTTTTCTCAACACCTGTCTCCCTACACCTAGGACGGTTAACTACTAATCACCTTAATGACCAACATTTGAAAATATTTCCTTTTTCAACATTTCACGTCCCAAATCACGACCATCAACCATTCAATACTCATAAACACATGAAATTGGGAAGAGAAAGAGGAACACAAACACACCATTCATACCTCGGTTGCACCAACCGAGACAACACAAGACAACGTTACCTGGCAACTTGTTACTAGATTGCCAAGTAACGCGCTTCCTCCCTACTGACGGCGCGCTCCTCCATCCACCCACGCGCTCAATTACTTTCCAATATCAAGTTCCCTATCCAAACTAAAACACAACAGTATCCCTATTATATTTTTTTATTTTTTTTTTTTAGAACCAAAGAGTTATCCCTAATAATCTAATCTGTACCACGCATCCCACCATATTGTCACTGAATAAGACAGTAGACAGGGATATATGGTATTAATATATCCCCCGTTATAACCTACCCTTTCCCCTTTTACTAAGTATGAACGCACACAACCAAACACACACAAAAAGAAATACAGTGCACAAACGAAGGCTTTATTTGCATTCACACACGCACTCTCACCACAGAATGGCCGCTGAAAAAAACCCAAACCCCCAATACCTTTATATATCGCCCACAATAGGCAGTTTTCCCCACACATACACAAAAAAAAAAAAAAAAAAAAAAACCAAAAGAATCCAATGAAGAGAATACTATCAATACTCGACCATCTACACATGGCCCCTTATGCATACCCGTGCACGCATGTGTGTTACGTGTACATATAACAACCCTTCCCTCAGGATGAACAAATACACACCTCAGCCCCCCCAAAGGCTTAATACCGAAGGAACAAGGGTGACTCCAACAATCCCTGGTAGTAACCCCAGGCTGCGGAAATTACCCAAACAAGGTTGATTACCTCAAAAACTGGAGATGCCCACGCCGATGTTTCCTTTCCAAAATGTATTCTTTTGTAATTTTTATATTGCCGGTGTAAACCACCCGAACACAAAAGCTTAACCCCCAAATGTTCAAACCCCAAATTGTTCAAGTAACCCCCGCACCCAATGTTGTACTTTCAAATACTTCCTCGCAGTCCCTGGAGGTACTTGACACAGGCAGAAAACAAAACCAAAAAAAACTTCTCCAAAAAAAACCAAACAAAACAAAACCACACATAAAAAAAAAAAAAAAACAACGCAACACAAGCGTTTCCCGATATTGGTTATGAAAACGGGATCTGCTTGAAGGCGCTCACACTAATGCACGCCAAAACACAAATACCTTCACTGAGCGCTTGGTACGTAATAGGAGAGGAACGTTGTGACCACGTCGAAGGAACGCGGTTCCCTCCCTACCGGCACCAACCACACCGCGAGTCACACGCTGATGGACTATTGCGGTGGGCACTCAGACGCTTGGCCCCCTGCGAGGACGTTGAAGTCAGAGGAACTGCCCACACCCTCGGATGCGGAAGAGAGATGACGTCCCGACCGGAAAGCAACCTGCCGGCTCGGGTGCGTCCCCACTCGGCAGAGATGTGGGCAGGGATGACAGTGGGATGAGCTCGGTGCCAACTCCCACCACTGACTGAGCCGACCCTCACGGATTTTTGCCGGTAGGGGAGGTACACAAAAACTCGCGGAACCCTGTGCAAAAGGAAAATGTCTTATACCACAGAAGAATACAGTTATACTTATTTGTTGCTTCACTAAAGTAAATGTTTCTCAGTGTTAACATGTCACAACCCAAAGTGCGACAGCTAATTGGATTTTAATCATGACTCATACCACCAGCACCTTGACATCAAAATTCTCTACACAGAAATGTTCCATTACACATGTAAACAATTTCATAGACTTTCCACTATCCATCAACAGCCACAAACATAATTAAAAACAATCTCTTCTTAAAAGTGAATTACACTATCTGAATTACATGCCCACGACCTTCATATCCACGGGTCTCCAAGACACAGATTCAATAAGATTATAAATTCATATTCACTGCAACGAACAAACGAACAATCGACCGTAGTGGACGACAGTACCGGTTCAACAATCAGGCTCGATTACTCAGTAACATGCTTTAATAGACTCAAAAACATTTTCAAGCAAAATCAAATATGAATTGAACCGGTATCTTATTTCTAGCATCGGACAATCACAATTCAACCAATGTCATCAACAATTATCAAGCACTATGACAATCAACCAATTACATAATCTCGACAAGGATTTCGAGCGCTGCTATATCATTGTCTACCGACAACCACATTGCTTGCGGAAAACACTTTGAATATAGTTGCACCACGTCGACTGATAAACAATCATATACATATATACACACCAAATGTTGGCCTTCTGAAACACACTTCCTAAATATGCTTAAACACCTGGTATTATTATCATCTGCTATTTTTTCTCTTCTATTTCTAATGTTGTAATAACTATACCAAGTAATCTAAACAAATACTACTATTGTATTTAACACATTCAAGAGTTTCACTGCAAATCTTTAATAATTAATTGAAAAAAAAAAAACTCTTTTATTATTATAACTCCCTAATTTTCTTTCCGCATCCAAACACGGTTTTAGTTCCACGCGCAAACGCCAAAAGGTGAACTTCACACGGAGTGTCTATCCAAGGTACCACCACCCGTCACTATCGATAAACCTCACACAGCCCAGTCACATCACAAGCAGTCTGCCCTCCGTTCCTGGCACGCAACGGTGACAGTCTACTCTTAAGATTAAAAGTTCCCGTCCTCCGATACACACATACACCCGGAAATAACCTATCTTTATCAACTCCGAAACAGTTATTTCTGTACACCAGCTGACACTACCACGGTACAACATATTGTCTTAGCACATCAATACCGCTGTAAACACATCCACTATCTATCAGAGTAGAACCGGAATGCACCTTACTTCATTCCCATTGTACGGTTTTGTCTCGACCTTATGTTCAAAGTCATATTCTTTTCTTCTCTTCAAACTTCCGCACATTTAAATTCATCCTCTTAGCAATTTCACATAAAAGCATCTTTGCGAATAAAAATCAAATTAAAAGGAATTCCTCCCGTTCCGGGAACTGAAACTCAAAAGTGGATGATACCATGATATCTACCAACCCCCACCAACTACAAGGCCCTCCCGACTTTCCGCTACTTTACCGTCTCACCTGAGTCAAACACCAGGAACGGCACAAAAGGACGACACCTCAGTCGCCGGGACACTGCAGACAGCCAACGCCCTGGTTACGTGCAGAACCGTCGCTGAACACCAAACAACGTCAGGTCACGACGCGGACGACACATGGGGACGACACCTCAGTCGCCGGGGACCTGCAAGACAGCCAACGCCCTGGTACGTGCAGAACCGTTCGTGAACACCGAACACCGACAGTCAAGACGCGGACGACACACTGACGACACCTCAGTATGCGGGGACCTGCAGCCAGCCAACGCCCAGGTACGTGCAGAAACCCGTCGCTGAACACCGAAACACCGACCGTCTTCTCGGTGCCAAACCTTAAAAGTTCGGTCGAGGGCATACCAAGACTCCTGCCCCAACGGCGAAACAAACTGTGCACGAGGCCAACCCAACCTTCGCGGATACGCTCAGTTAGTACTAACTGGCAGATACACCACGTCACTCGAGATCACTCGGAAACTCACAGACCGCACTCACATTCCGGAATTCCCCATACACCTCGAAGAACTCCAGTTTCACGAGCGTTTGTCTTACACACGTAACTCACTATTCGACGAGCTTGACACTCTCCTCCCTCCCCCCCTCCAAGAGTTAACAGGTAAGCAAATTCCCGCAGATTCACGCACTTCCGGTCACTGCACCTGGCACTGGGACGGGTCACACTCCCCAATTGTCATGAGGCGACTCCTGTGTCAGTTCGTGCCGTGACAATATCTCTGAGTGGTTTCCCTTCTTGTGATTGGAACAATCATAGAATGCTTCAAATATGAGGCATGTTACCATTGTCCAACTTTTTTTTTTAATGGGTGCAAAAAAATGTATCATGTGTGGTGGAAGATGACATTAACATTTTCATTAGAAAGGCCGTCTAGGCCATGCTTTTTTTTAAACTCAAATTCATAATACATTCTTTTGGACTTCCTGCTATGTTATTGAGGTATTTCAAAACAATGATCTTTTTGGCTGGGGACTTTTATAATTATTTTTCTTTTCATACTTTTTCACGGTTTTTTTAGTTGATTAAGTTGTCCATGCTACTGTTTCGTGCAAATAGTCAGCAAAGCTTCAGCTTTATCAAAATTTGATGGAAAACTCTGAAGAGTATAATGTGATAGGGCCATGCAGTAGGTAACCCATTTTTCATTGTTTTTTATATGTGTCCAAGCTTTTTGCATATCTTTTAAAAATTTGGACACCTCTTTTTCACAAATGAAGACCATAATTGCCGCTTTGCTTGTGCATTTACTTTATTTTGTCGCGGTTTTTTTTTTTGTTTTTTTTTGTCTTTTTCTTCTCAGAAGATTTTGAACTTTTTCCTTAGGATCTTTTTCTCTTTTATATTCTTCTATTTTTATTTGTTTCTCTTCTTTAGCCTCTTGACAAGTCCTCATTCCACCAGACATTACCAAATGTTTCTTAGATTTTACAGATTTTTTGCTGTGGAATTGATTCACTAGCCAGCAGAGAGTTAGTATAGTCTTTGAAAATTGATATTACAATGTTTCTA
The DNA here is from genome assembly GCA_018398815.1 of Conus ventricosus. NCBI lineage: Eukaryota > Metazoa > Mollusca > Gastropoda > Neogastropoda > Conidae > Conus > Conus ventricosus. Next base: position 31,590 of record JAFLJL010003814.1, read on the forward strand.
CATCTTGACTATTAATTTGCTTTCATCAATATAAACGAGCTTAACAGAATGACAATTAATTCCGTTTGCAAATTTGTAACAGTATTTTGAAACTTAGGTGGATTACATTGTTTGTTTCAGGTCTCATCGTTTCAATGTCATTGACAATAGGAAGGATGGTCCTATTCAATGTGTCATTAGAGTTTCGCAATCACAAGAAACGCTAGCTTGTGGTTATACTATGTTAAAATCTATGGCCTAGGAATATGATTGGATTGTCTAGAATGCGTGTTATATGCCATTGTTAAAAGGTAGAGGAGACTGAGTCAAATAAGTTCTCAATATAAAGTGGTTACTAGTTGTGAACTTGAATCCTTTTTCCAAATGGCGAATGGGCTTAAAGGCACCACTGGCGAGATATTTAATTGGATTGTCTGACTGAATTTGAGTGTAGGCCATTCTGTGTTTGTATCATTTGGACCTTGTAGTAAATAACACAGAAACAAATTTTAGTTATTTACGATTACTGTATCCTTACTGCCAGAAGCATGCAAGTCGCGGAACGTATGTGGGACAGGACTCGTGCATGGCAAGAATTTGTCTCTTCACAATATATTTTGCTACATTTATTTTTTCATGGTTATTACTTTTTGATACTGGTGGAAATAATATTGGTCTCTAATATAGGTAATTTTCCTTCCGCTACATTTAATGATTGCAAGCTAAAAACATGATGATTTTTCTTCTGATAGTTGTTGTACTGAATGATCAAGAGTTGGTTGTGATGGGTGATCGACTATTCCATTGAATACCTTTAAAAAATGTATTCTGTCATGAGTTAAAATAAGAGGACGAAAATATTGATCAATGTACTTTTTTTTACAAAATTACTATTAGGCATACAAATTGTAGGCACTAGATGAGGAAACTGTATGACAGTCAAACGAATGATGTTGGATTTAGCAATGTATATGAACCAAAATAATGTTCATTGCTTAAATATAAAAGCGCCGATTGTGTATGCTGCTCCAAGGGAAGAAATGCAGGTCATCCGGGTGGGATGGAAGGACCTGGGTTGAGGTAGCGGCACCGTGCAGTCTTCTTTGGCCTGGTCCAGAGTAGCCATTCAGATGATGCCCAATGTCCTGGCGAGGATGCTGGTGCCCGTGAAGGTAGGGTGGAGACCGTCATGGAGGATGTTGGTCGTAACTGGAAGCCGCGAGTGACTGACAAGGGAAACGTTTTTCATGTTACACAGCTCAGAAGCTACTATGGCGTTGAACAAATCCGCCTTTACATTCAGTTGGGGTCCTTGACAGGCGTCACCTTAGTAATGACCAATTTCATATGGGGACAGCTGTTTGAAATGTCTTTGATGCATTTCACAAGTTCATCAGCGCAGTTTGCAGGTGTGTTCTTTAGGTCATTGATTCCACAATGGACTAGCAGTGCATCGTATGATTCGTCAGCTTTCTTGAGTGCTGGTTTGATTTCACTTATTTTGAAAGCTTTTTCCGTTTTGCTTTCTAAACCCAAAGACTTCCCAAGTCTGTTCTTGTTGATTTTTGAAAGCACAGTCATGGACCAAACAGTACATTTGAAGTTCCCTTGTTTCACTTTCATCTTCACGCGTTCTCTGTCTGAGCGATGACGTAATTTGCCGTGATCATCTCTGACATACTTCTTACTTTTGACGTTCTTCTCTTTTTCATGTTCTGTTTTTGTTTTTCCCTTGGATTCCTTGCTTTGGATTGGCACTCTGTTGATTTTAACACTTCTTTTTCACTCGGCCTTTGTTGAAGAGTAATATTTGATGGTTTGATAGGTTTAATAGGCTCGGAACGCAAGACATCTGCGTAGACGGTGGGGAAGAGTTTCGGTTTGTGTCTCTTGGTCTTTGGTTTTGTGCTTTGACAGAGTCGACTCGATGATTTGAACTGGTTCTCGATATTTTTTTTCAAGATTATAGACTGTCGCTTTGCGATCTAACTAGGCTTTTCACATCAAGCATCTCTTACACAGTTTTTCATCATTGTCGCCAATGTGAAGAACTTCTTTGTCTTCCTGTTTTGTTCTGGAAGATGTGCCGAAACGGCCGTCGCCACTCAAACTGAACGTTTTGATTCTTCTCTATACTGCTAGGGTTGATTTGACTCGGGCTACTCAAAATTTTTGACAACAGCGATAGAAGTCCAGATTGAGCACTGTTTTTCTTATTTTGCTTCTTATTCATTGTACAATGTTGATTTTTTTTTTAAAGCCATCTTCAAAGGATTTTGAATGTGGCCTCCATCTTGAGTGTGTGTGTGTGTGTGTGTGTGTGTGTGTGCGTGTGTGCGTATGTGTGTATGAGTGTGTGTGTGTGTGCGTGTTGTGTGTGTGTGTGTGGTGTGTGTGTGTGGTGTGTGTGTGTGTGTGTGTGTGTGCAGCCTCTGAATTCTGCACAAAGCTGGAAGAAGAGCAGCAGCAAAAGCCATGAACTTGCTGGCGCTGTTGATGCACGCCTTTGGAGAATGACACGGCCTGATCAAGGACTTAATGAGGTTTTTTTTATCTTCAGGCGCCCTTTAGCATAGCCCTTCTTCTCCAGATTCTTTCTGATGTAGCTCTCTTGTTTTTTTAGGGTAACTTCTTTTGGTGTATCTTCTCGTTACCAGGATTTCTCCCTCTGTGTACGAGGTTTTTCCCATGATATTTCATTTTATAGACTGCCGTGTTTTGTTGTTTTTTACTGACTTTTTCCCACCTTCTATGAAGGTTCTTTTCTTTGAAAAAAGCAAGTTACATCATTATGATTCACATTCACTCAAAAGAAAACTGTCATATTTCTGCACACACAAACACAAGCACAAAAACAAACAATATAACCTGTCACAAACGGGTTTTGTCCAGGAGTAATATTCAGGTGGCGAGATCCTTCCTGTTCATTTTTATTTCCCATCCGACGCAAAAACCCTAGAAATATGTTTTTGGGTCCTGTTTTCGTTATTTCTTTTTCCATGCAGCCTTTCCTCCATCCTTCCCCCTCTATATAATCTGTTTTCATCATCCTCCCCCTACCTGTAACTGTCCACGGGTTTCCGCGGGGCCCTCGCTGTGTCAGGTCTGACACGCATGCCCAGTTTTTCTCGGAGATTCTCGTGTCTATTCACCCTAGAATCGAAGCTGAACGATTTTGGTCGCGGGGGTCGTCTCTTGGCACTTTGCGAAAGTCCAGCCTCGATTTCGAAGACATATCTTCTCCCTGGTTAGCGTTTCGGTTCAGCTTCATTGCTGTTTGATTTCTTCATTGGAATCTTCACCTCACCCCGGAGTGCTACCTTCTTTGGGAAATTGGGCATAGGGGTTTTGGTGGTTGGCGACTTGGGAGCTCTCTTCCTGCTGACCAGGGCTGGGCTGTGGTCCACGACCATTCTTTCCTCGTGGGGAGAGTTGGGAGGCCGGTGTTTGGAGACGCTGGTTCTTCAGTGAGCAGAGCGTACACACGGTTTAGCTTTTCACAAGCCTTTTGGGTAAGTGACGTTTTTGTTCCTTGAGATAGGCTTCTTCGCGTAATTTTTCCCACGGTTAATGTAAAGCAAATCACTTATTCAAATTCTAAGGTGGAGGTCATAATTCTTTCTATCGTTAGTTTCTCCCCTAAAAGTTTTGCGTGTTCTGCTGGTTTTCGTCTGCTTCTTGTGCAGGGTTTGTTTTAGTGTCCCTGCTAAAAATCTTGTGAGTGCGAGATATTTGCCGTCGAGTATGGCTCACGCATAGAGCAAAAAAAATTAAGTTTTCATGAAATTTAGTGTCCGTCGTACTTTCATAATTTTACAATATTATTTGCTTTTTGGTGGAGACTAAGAGCCTGTTTTATTTGGTTGGAGAGTAAATTTTGACTCATGAGGCGAACCGGGGTGTGTTTGGTTGAGGGCAAAGTTTCCCGGGGGGTGGTGTGGGACACTCATCCACCCTCTCTTCCAGTCATTTTTTCTCCCCCCATGTTTTCGTCCTTCGTTTAATGCATAAATATTTGTGTGCATTTTTGGGCGGGTGAGTGTTCATTATAGCATAATCCTTTTTAAATATATAAAAGAGCAAAAATCCCTACGGTGATGGTTTCGAAATATTTAGTGTTTTATTTTTAATTAAAGGAAAGTCTGCCAGTGTTGCTCAATCACCTGTCGATTCAATGCAAATTCTTTCTAAAATTTTTCCTACCAAATGTCAGTTTTGGATTGAAAAGAAGGATAAATTTTAAAGGAAGGTTAACCTCGATTAGGGCCTGTATCAGTGTGACATGACTTGACCAATACAAGCCCTCTTTTCCTTCCCTCATATTTTATTTTCGATAGACGCCTACTCTTTCTTTATTGGACGACCTCATTTTTCTGCTTTCATTCTTCTGTCTATCTGCTGCTTTCCTCCCTCTTATCTCCCCCTTACTCTCTTCTTTTCTTTGGCCCTCGACCAACTGACCACAACCCTCTGACACTGACCAGACTGGAATCATATTCCCAGCATGGTACTGACCCCACCTTAGGGCTTGCTTGCTTGGTTTGTTTCTCTGGGGTTCGCGGTCTGGCTGTACCCTTTGGGAAAATCCCGGGCCTACCTCCCCCTTGGCCGCGGCGCTGGGGAGAGCTGCTGAGGCGACGGCAGGGGGTGTTGCGTGCTTCCACTGCCGGCTGGAAGTCCCGACTTCCATCAAGACATCTTTGGACTTGGATGACACAAGATGAGTGTTAGTTGGAAGTGTCTGAGTGGTGTGTAGTGGTCCAGCCTGTCTCCTCTGCATTTTTTTCCTTTTTTTTTTTTTTTCCCCTTTTCCTGAAAATTCAGGCCCTGTGATGTGAACATATTTAGATGTCTCCATTTTTTTCTTTTCTTTCTAAGGAAAATAGAGGGGGAATTTGGGCGTCCCCGGGACGGGGGGGGGGGGGGGGGTTTTAACATTGTTTTCCTTTATTTTATTTGGCCCCATTTTAGTAGTTAATCTCTCGTATTCGCTCTTCTTTCCCTCCTTTCTCCTGCCTTTCTCTCTGTCCTCTCACTTTTCTGCTAGTGTTCCCACCCCCACTTAGTGTGTTGCGAGTGTGTGTTGTAATGTGCATAAATATTGTCTTTGAGTGTACGTCCTGGGTCCTTGTGTTTTGTGGTGAGTGTGGTATGGGTGCCTAAACTCCACTCCCCCTGTGGTTCGGACTGTGGGGACCCCCAGTACCTGACATTTTGGTGGAGATGCCGGGGAGAGTGGTTTTGTTGGGTAGTCTGCCACCTTGCTACGGGCGCAGGATCCCTTGTCTCGTTTGGTGATTGTGTTTAAGTGGGGGGTTGGCTGGGTAGGGCTTTAGGTGTAGGAAGCCCTTTTGGGGAGGAGGAGGGGGGAAAAGGGGAGTGGGTCGAGGGGCCCTCGCCCCTCTACTGCCTTATTACATACCGCGCTCTCCTCGCCGGTTGTGTCAATTAAAAAAAAAAATAACTATTTGATTTTCTGCGGAAATACTTGCGTTATTTTGTGGTTGTTTGCAGGATTTTGCGATTGTTATTATTCCCTTGGTGTTTAAAATCCGTTAAACCCTGTTCCTCGTTTAGGGGAAGGATTTACATGACCTTTCGTGTGTTTTTTTTGTGGGTTCCTTGTTTATAAGTGGGAGGGCGTGAATACTCAATGTTCTTTTCCTGGGGAGTTGCTCTTTTTGAAATTTTTTTTCCCAGTTCGGGGAAAACGGTGTGTGTTAACCAGCTTTTGTTGGTTAGTTATCATTCGCCTAAGCAAGATAGGCCTTGACTGATCGACGTGAATTGGATAATAGACAGGATTTCATCTGTTCTATAATCTTAAGAGTCGTCGTTCTCCAATCATGTGCAGTTGTCTTTTTTTAAATCCGACATTTCTTTAGAGAGTGGGCGAAAGCCTGTGTCGGCTATATGGTTCCTTAAAGGAAGACGACTCTTTGTTAGATAACAGTTTGACTTAGAGGGATTTGCTACCTTGTTTTGGGGAAAGAATTTCCATACTGTTTGGCTCGTTATTGAACTTCAGTATATTTTGCCTTTGGGGAAACATACTTCGGTGATTTTTGGGTACTTGGGTTGATATCTCTAACTTTTATTTTTGGAAATACCACCCGTGACTAGTCTCTGAGATTTAGGGGGAATTCTTGGAGTCGTAAGAAACTATTGTTGGGTAGATATCCCCACATTGCGCCGCCCCATAGCATTGCGTTTCTTGATCACAGTACGGGTGATCTTTCCCAGCCTTGTGTTTGCCTGTGTGGGAGCACTGCAGAGATTTCCTTTTTTGTTTTCTTAGTTTGGTGGTCACTTAGTAGTGACAGTTCTCCAAATTGGGTGTTGAAATTGTTTCACATACAGGGAACCTGTATTCTTCTCCAGGGCTCGACTGTTGTCCACCTTTCGGGCACCTTTTCCTTTTGGGCGTTTGATTCCACGTCAAGTGACACCACACCATGGATCCTTCTGATACCCGCCCTATTACTCGCTCTATGTATAAAAAAGATTAATAACGTTCCAGGCTTAGACAGTCCTGTAGTGCAGGCGACTATGAGTACTACCACTCAAATGGTTTTTCATCTGGTGCTGCCACTCCCCCCGTCGCCGTCACTGCAAAATCTGGATTGGCAAAGACTCCCCTAGGCATGCACTCTCCTATAAGAGCTCCAGACTTCACTTCCGGGACCCCAAGCCGACGTATGACCGAAGAGAGACCAAGGGGTCCTTTCCACCCGTCCTGGGAAGTCCTTCCTCCCCGTTACCCCATTTCTCCGCGTCCTCTCTTGGACCCCTTCCTCGCCGGGAAAATGGAAAGTGAAGAGAGAGAGAGAAGATGGAGGATAGATTTTTGAGGCCAAGGAGAAAAGGGAAAAGGGGAAGAGCGAGAGGAGAGGAGGCTGGAAGCTGACGCGAGGGAAAGGAGGTGGAAAATGGAGATGGAGGAGAGGAGACTAGAGAGAGAAAAAGAAGAAAAGGGGGAAGCTCGAAAAAGGGAAAAGGATCAAAGTTTGAGGCCCGCCTGGAAGAAGAACGTCAAGGCTGAAGGAAGAACTCCTTAGTCAGCTACGCCCTGTTGACGGATCAGTGTCCCCCCCATCCGGGACAAGAGACACCTAGCCGGGAAGGAGTTCCCTTTGGAAACCACCGAAACTCCGGATGCCTACCTTCAGCTCGGCCACAACATCGATACGTACATCGAGCACTTTGAAGTGATGGCCGCTGCATATAATCTATCAAAACGAAAAGAAGGCACTGTACCTGATTGCAAGCCTGACTGGAAGGCAAAAGAAGCTTTCGTGGATATTCCGCCAGGTACTTCTTACCAGGACCTGAAAGCTGTTTCTTCGATCTCGCCTACATCTGACTGCCGAATCTTACCGAAGAAATAACGCACCATGAGGAAGGATTCCGATGAGACTTTCAAACAGTTTGGGAACGCTTGAGACGCACCTTCGAATATTGGATCGAGGCTTCGGAAATGGACACGAAGGAAATGTCTTCTACTCGAGCACTCTCCAATTCCGTATCACCGGATCTGCAATTTAAGCGGGGAGAGTCGCAACCGAAGACCTTCGCCCAGGCCCTCGGGATCGCCGAAGCCTTCGCGGACGCCAAGCGTCACTTTCGTTTAGTCCCTGTCTGGAAACCCAGGGGAGAAAAGGGAAAGCAAACAGGGGGATTAAAAGGCGCCTCCTCCGCCGAGCAGGAAAACCCCCCTCCCGGGGAGGCTCTGGCCGGAACCTCGGGCTTGCTTCCCTGTGGAACGCGGACATGTCGTCCGTGGACTGTCCCCCAGAGGAAAAAAAGGGGGGCAAGTCCGGTGGTCTTCGAGTCACTGTCTCCTACGGGGAGATGAGGTGACTTACCCCAGAGTGCCCAACTTTCCCCTTTCCCTCGTGAGCCAGAAGATAGTCGAGGCGATCCGCGATACAGGTGCGACCGCCCTCTTCGTGGACGAGGAATTAGTGCCCAGGACGCCATCCGAGGACCACGTGCCACGTAGCCGGGGTGGAAGAGAACTTCCAAGCATCGCGAGATCAGGGCCTTGTTGATATCTCCCACCCCCTACTTTGAAGGCAAAGTTTGGGCTGTAGCTCTCAAGAAAAACCCCATATTCTCTCCTCATTGGAATTCCGTTCGTTTTGAGAGTGGAGAACCCCGACGGGTCTCACCTGAGCTCCCCCCAGACGTGGTTGCGGCTGTAACCACACGTTCTCAGGCCCGGAGAAAGAAGCCTTTTAAAGGGCCCTTACTAAAACCTCTTTCTCAAAGCAGACGGTCACCCTGGAGCTGGATACCATGAAGTCACTCCAGGCAAAGGATCCCACCCACAACAAGGTTCGACTACTATGGAGAAGGGGCCCAAGGCGACTGGAGAGAACACCGTGGAGTTCGTCCGACGGAAGGGGCTAGTACATCGCCGTTTTGTCACTCCTACTCTGACAGCCACGCAGTTAGTGGTGCCCAAAAGGGACTGCGTCCCTTCCCAGTTCTCAAGCGCGTGAGGGACTGGGGTTATGTTTTACGTGTGCGCGGGAAGGACAAGTTGGTGCAACGCCAACCTACTCAAAAAGTAATGACGCCGTGAGCAATGCCAGGCTGGTTTCACCCCTATGGTGATTGAGGAGACTGCAGAGGTGCCACCATTGGAGTTTGACATTCCGTGTTTGGCTCTTCAACAAGAAGAGACATGGGAGAACGTCAAGATCTCCAACCACCTTTCGGAGAGTCAACGAAGTCAAGTGGCTGGATCTGTGTAAAGGAATACCAAACATCCTTACGGACGTCCGCTGAAGTGCAACTTAGGAACTTTGCACTAGACCTAAACCCCGGAAGATCCCGTCAGGGTCAAACAATATCCTCTTACTCATTCTCAATGGATGTGATTAAGAAAGAGATACACTCCCTGTTGCAGATGGACGTCATAGAACGGTGCAGTTCTCCCTATTCGTCCCCCATACTTCTGATATGCAAACCGACGGCAGGATGAGGTTCTGTGTAGACTTCAGGAGGCTGAACAAGATCTTGAGATTCGATGCGAAAACCGTTTTCCTGAGATCGACAAGATCTTTGCACAGTTAGCTCAGGCTCGGACTTCTCCAAGATTGACCTCGCCAAAGCTATTGGGAAATTCCTATGGAGCCTTCAGACCGCGAAAAACTGCGTTTACCACTCCAGAGGGCCAGTACCAGTTTAAAGTCATGCCTTTCGGACTCAAGACGGCAGGGGCTGTCTTCAGCAGGATCATGAGGGGTGATGCTGCAACCCCTCAACCTGCCTGAGGCTCACAACTACATCGATGACCTTCTGCTGGCAACAGAACATTGGGATCGACATGTGGAGGTTATCCAGCTCGTGTTTGCCCGTCTCCGACAGTGTCAGCCAGCTGCAAGGGCCCAAACCCAAATGCCAGCTAGGGGGGGCTGAGATCGAGTTCTTAGGACACGTTGTCGGGAGAGGCCCCATCTCCAACCTGAACGAGACAAGGGCGACCGTGTAGAGAATGCAAAACCTCCCAAAACGAAAAAGGACTTCGTTCCTTCCTGGGCCCTTTTCGGTTATTACCGGAAGTTCATCCCTCATTTCACGGATACGCCAAGCCCCTGACCGACAAGACCCCACCCGGAAGCCGGAGACCCTTTGTGGAGTGGGCCCCGGACACTGAAGCCTTCAATAGTCTGAAAAAGGCAGTTACCAGCCAGCCAGTTCTGCAGCTCACAGACCTGAGAAGCCCTTCGTCCTCGGACTGATGCTTCCAACGTAGGTCTTTGGAGCCGTGCTGTTACAAGACCAAGGCAACGTCTTCTCCCAGTGGCTTATGCCAGCAAAAAATTGATGGCGCTGAGAAAAATTAACCACACTATTGAACAAGATGCCTTGCGTGGTCTGGACTACCAACAGTTCTATCCAATTTGTATGGGAAGGGGTTTAATCCTGGAGTCAGATTACCATCCCCTCCAGTATCTCCACAGAATCCGCCCTGTTAGCAAGAGGCTCATGGATGGGCCATGGAGCTTCAGAGTTCAGCTTTTCAGTTCCGTCACATTCCGGGAAGGGACAATGTAGAGGCAGATTACTTGAGTCGGCTGGAGTGATCAATTCCTGAGTCCAGTTCTTGAATGCTGCTTTCACGTGCTGGGTTGTGTAACCAATAGTTGTTCGTACTTGGTGTCGCATCCTGTTTTCCTCTCGGTTCGCTCTTTGCATTATTGTAGTGTTCACTGTTTCTGTCATAGGCTGGGATAGTCTATGCCTCAGTGCACTAGACTTTTTCGCGGGGGATGTTTCACAAACAGGTTTTGTCCCCGGGGGAATATTCAGGTGGCGAGATCCTTCCTGTTCATTTTTATTTCCCCTCCGACGACAGAAACCCTAGCAATATGTTTTGGGTCCTGTTTTCGTTATTTCTTTTTTCCAGTGCAGCCTTTCCTCCATCCTTCCCCCTCTATATAATCTGTTTTCATCATCCTCCCTCCCACCTGTAACTGTCCCGGGTTTCTGCGAGGCCTCGCTGTGTCAGGTCTGACACGCATGCCTCAGTTTTTCTCGGAGATTCTCGTGTCTATTCACCCTAGAATCGAAGCTGACGATTTGTCGCGGTGTCGTCTCTTGGCACTTTGCGAAAGTCCACCTCGAGTCGAAGACATATCTTCTCCCTGGTAGCGTTTTCCGGGTTCAGCTTCATTGCTGTTTTGATTTCTTCATTGGGAAACTTTACCTCACCCCGAGTGGGTATCCTTCATTGGATTGGGCATAGGGGTTTTGGTGGTTGGCGGGCTTGGGAGCTCTCTTCCTGCTGACCAGGGCTGGGGCTGGGTCCTCACGACCATTCTTTTCCTCGTTGGGAGAGTTGGGAGGCCGGTGTTGGAGACGCTGGTTCTTCAGTGAGCAGAGCGTAGCACACGGCTAGCTTTTCACAAGCCTGTTTGGGAAGTGACGTTTTTGTTCCTTGAGATAGGCTTCTTCGCGTAATTTTCCCACGGTTAATGTAAAGCAAATCACTTATTCAAATTCTAAGGTGGAGGTCATAATTCTTTCTATCGTTAGTTTTCTCTCTAAAAGTTTTGCGTGTTCTGCTGGTTTTCGTCTGCTTCTTGTGCAGGGTTTGTTTTAGTTGTCCTGCTAAAAATCTTGTGAGTGCGAGATATTGCCGGTCGAGTATGGCTCACGCATAGAGCAAAAGAATAAGTTTTCATTGAAATTTAGTGTCCGTCGTACTTTCATAATTTTACAATATTATTTCTTTTTGGTGGAGACTAAGAGCCTGTTTTTATTTGGTTGGAGAGTAAATTTTGACTCATGGCGAACCGCGGTGTGTTTGGTTGAGGGCAAAATTTACCGGGGGTGGGTGTGGACACTCATCCACTCTCTCTTTCCGTCATTGTTTTTTCCTCCCCATGTTTTCGTCCTTCGTTTAATGCATAAATATTTGTGTCATCTTTGCGGGTGAGTGTTCATTATGCATAATCCATTTTATATATAAAAGAGCAAAAATGCCTACGGGTGATGGTTCGAAAAATTTAGTGTTTTATTTTTTAATTTAAAGGAAAGTCTGCCATGGGTTGCTCAATCACCTGTCGATTCAAAGCATAATTCTTTCTAAAATGTTCCTACCTATGTTTAGTTTGGATTGAAATAGAAGGATAAATATTAAGGAAGGTTTAAATCGATTAGGGCCTGTATCATGTGTGACATACTTGACCAATACAAGCCCTCTTTTCCTTACTTCAGTTTTTTTTCGATGGACGCCTACTCTTTCTTTATTGGACGGACCTCATTTTTTTGCTTTTCATTTTTCTGTCTATCGCTGCTTTCCTCCCTCTTATCCCCCCTTAAATCTCCTTTTCTTTGGCCTCGACCAGCTGACCACAACCCTCTGACACTGACCAAATGGAATCATATTCCCAGCATGGTTACTGACCCCACCTTAGGCTTGCTTGCTTGGTTGTTTCTCTGGGGTTCGCGGTCTGGCTGTATCCTGGGAACTCCCGGGCCCCACCTCCTCCTTGGCCGCGGCGCTGGGGAGAGCTTTCTGAGGCGACGGCAGGAGGGGTGTTGCGTGCTTCCACTGCCGGCTGAATCCCGACTTCCTCAAGACATCATTGGACTTGGATGACACAAGATGATGTGTTAGTTGGAAGTGTCTGAGTGGTGTGGTAGCGGTCCAGGCCCGTCTCCTCTGCATTTTTTTTTTCCTTCTTTTTTTTTTTTTCTCCTTTCCTGAAAATTCAGGCCCGTGATGTGAACATATTTAGATTGTCTCTCTTTCTTCTTTTCTTTCTAAGGGGAAAAAAGAGACGTAATTTGGGGCGTCCCTGGGACGGGAGTCTTATCATTGTTTTCCTTTATTATTTTATTTGGCCCCCATCTAGTAGTTAATCTCTCTGTATCTCGCTCTTCTTTCCCTCCTTTCTCCTGCCTTTCTGTCCTCTCTCTTCTGCCGATGTTTCCCACCCCACTTAGTGTGTGTGCGCAGTGTGTGTGTTGTAATGTGCAATAAATATTGGGCTTTGGGTGTACGTCCTGGGTCCTTGTGTTTTGTGGTGAGTGTGGTATGGGTGCCTGACTCCACTCTCCCTGTGGTTCGGGCTGTCGGGACCCCCATACCTGACATAACCAGAACTACAGCATATGCATGAAATAAAAGTGTTGGGTAGGTGAGTAAGACTAAAATAGAGGAAGAGAAGAGAAGTGAGAGAGAGAGGGAGAAAAGGAAGCGAGGAACGGAAAGGGGAAAGAGAGGGAAAGCGAACAGCAGAGGGGGAAAAGAAAAGGGATGCTGCCCTAAGAGAGTAACATGAACATAACAGTCAAACAGAGGAAGATAAAAAGTAAGTCAGCATCCACGCAAGTGAATAAACAAGGAGATAGACTTAGGTTTTTTTAGATGGCATAGTATTAACTTGTTTTTAAAACACTATAGATACAACCTCATTTAACCAAGTCCGATAAGGAAGCCAACCCAAATAAAAAATATATCTAATTTTTTAGTCACAATACTCGATACGCAGGTACTTTCTGTTTCTGACGTTCTTGTTTGGGTTTTTTTTTTCTTTTTTTCAAACACCCATTAATAAAATACTTTTCTGTAGTGTGAAATATACAGTTTTAGATATGTAAAAGTTTGAAATGAACATGTGTTGCCTAACTTTGGGTAGAAACCAGCCATCTAAAAAATTAACAGCTGATGTCTACAGAGATTTGGTGTTGTGCCCTTTTCATTTTCTTTTCTACTGCCAATACACATTGGAGGCAGCTCACTGAAGATAGTGTCTTCCTAAAAGGGGTTATCATCTTCTAGCGTTTTGCACAACTTCGTGAAGAGTTAATGCCGTGAAAATATAATAGAAACGACGCGATTGATATCAGCAAAAATCTCTCTCCTCTCATACTCACTTTTGGAATGGCAGATCATCTCTCACATAGAGAAATA
>JAFLJL010003814.1:47500-51068 GCA_018398815.1 Conus ventricosus
ATTAGATTTTAGTGGGTTTCTTCTCCATTGGAGACTGTCTCCCTCTTGGAACTATAAGCTTGCTGAAGGCTCATTTTGAGAAGCATTTATTTATTTTTCCCCATTCGCCCATCAAGCACATACTGTTAGTTAGGCAGAATTATCTACCACTGCAAAATATGAAAGCTTGTTTCCCCCTATTTCTTCAATCTAAGACTTTAAGAGCAAGCTTTGTTTATAATTTGAATATTCCTTTCAGTCATTGCAACACCAAGCTGCTCTGTAAGTTGCTGAATGGTGCTCGGAAACTTATCCTTGGAATTATTATTTCATTGTATTTTAGTCCCTTGCGGATTCTTTCCAAGAACTGGCCCTCAGCACTTGTGTCTTAAGAGGTTATCTTTTTATATTTTCTACTTTTCACAAGAAAATGTAGCTTGTTTTGCTCTTTAAATGATTTTCTTTTGCTTCTTAGGTGGCCCCTTTTGGGTTGTTTTTTTTGAAAACTCAACAAACTACTACGGTATTGCACACAACCCTTTTCTGGATAGCATTCTTTTTAAAAGCCGAAAAGGCAGGGGAGTCAAATTACCACTTTCCGCGGTCACTAAGGAGAAACAATCAGGTTTCGAAATATCCGGTATCTGACCAGAGTTAGATGTTAGGGTTTCCTCTCCATTTGGAGACTGTCTCCCTCGTGGAGACTAAGCTGCTGAAGGCTCTTTTTGAGAAGCATTATTTTATTTTTCCCCATTCGCCCACTCAAGCACTTTACTGTTAGTTAGGCAGATTACTACCACTGCAGATATAAAGCTTGGTTTCCCCCCCTATTTCTTCAATCTAAGGCATAAGAGCAAGTTTTGTTTTAATTGAATATGTATATATATAAATATATAAAATATATATATATATATAATGCATGCACTTGCCCATGCTTACACACATATATACACATAAATTTTTACATGCTTTGTTTTAGTTGTGTTTTAGTTACTTTGTAGATGTACAGAGGCATACAAACAACATTCAAATCTTGCCAGCGAAAAATGGATTTTAAAAAAAGGATACTAGAATCAATTAGTAAGATACGACAACTGCCACGTTTTTAGAACTGTCATGTTTATGCTTATTCAAATGCGTTATAACGATTTATGTAAACAAATTATCGTAACTCGCACACAAGCACAAAGACACATACAGGTACGTGAACCTGCAAAGCCCATTCGCATGCACACACACACACACACACACACCATACTCCCAACATGCACATAAACATACAAATACACACACACACATTTGCGCATGCACTCACACACCCCCACACACACACACACACACACACACACACACCGATGAAAAAATGTACAGACACATAAACATACACAGACTAGCCATTCACAGACTCACACAGCTGTAAAACACACACACACACACACACACACACACACACACAGCCTGCAATAGTGGCGCAACAGTATTAGTATTCAAAGCCTGCTAGCATGTTGGACTAATACGAAGGCAAGGCGTTCCCGCTGAGACTTGTTCAATAACCAACCTCCCAACGCGTCTTTTTCATTTTTTCATGTATTTTTTTTCTGTCTGTCTATCACCTGTAACTCTTTTTTTTGTGTAATCGTTGTTTCTTCTTCTTTTTTTTCTTTACTTCATGTAACCCGCAACTCCTGCCAACTGTAGTCTCAGGGCTTAGTTGGTGAAACTGTAACGAAACTGTAATCCATCCAGACGGGGAATTGTGACAGTATTTTTTAAGTGAATAAAGTGTGAATATTTGTCAGGGTTTTAATACACGAAGGGTTTTTATGGATCTCTGGAGGACCTCCGCCGGACGGCAGCCTTCATCAGTGCATCTGGGGTTCCTGTCTGAGCGAACGAAGAAGAAGAAGAAGAAGAATACACGAAGGTTATTGCTGTACTCACTCGCATATGCACCCACATGCAGCCATTAAACATTGCACTGTCTATGGAATAGGGCACAGGCGGCGGAAGCAGGGGGGGGGGGGGGGCGGGGGGGCCATGCCCCCTCTAGAAAAATATTTGGGGGGCAGCCTTATATACTGCCCCCCCCCCCCCCCCTAATATTGAGCACCTCCAAAAAAATCACAGAGAGAGAAGAGAGAGAGAGAGATGTTTGATGGTGCATCACCTTGTCGCCATACTTGTCATACTTCCTGTCAAACTCGCTCAGGAAAGATGTCAACACATTTCTCGGGAACCTCTCTGCAGCTGACCCACTTTGGTCACACATTACTGACCAGTACCTGACCAACATTGCCAAGAATGGCATATATGCTGATGCAATTGTGGTGCAAGCTATGGCGAGAATGTTTGGTAGGGACATACACATCGTAACAAGTCAGCAAGACAGCTCCAGGATAGGCTACCTGATGAATAATATCTTGGCGGGAGACACTGAATCATCCCTTCCACCTGTTCTTATAGGACAAATAGGCAAAGGAACATTTGTGAGCCTAACACTTTATCAA
Source organism: Conus ventricosus (assembly GCA_018398815.1). Lineage (NCBI taxonomy): Eukaryota > Metazoa > Mollusca > Gastropoda > Neogastropoda > Conidae > Conus > Conus ventricosus. Next base: position 49,987 of record JAFLJL010003814.1, read on the forward strand.
ACCAGGACAGTGAAATGATGAAGAAAAGGAGGAAGAAAGTGCTTCCTCATCTCCTACAGAAGTGCATCAATCGTACAGTCTCCTCGTGACGACGCCAGCCGACCTGCGCAGTCTCCTCGTGATGACATTGACCGACCTGCTACTGTAAGAAAACCAAAATGTCAGTCTACTGTGTGCTGCAAGGACGCAGTCAACCCCTTTCAGCCACAGAGCGACACAGTCCTCTCCAAACTGACCAGGGTAAGTTCAGGAAGGCCCCGGTATTTCCAAAGATCTTGGTTCCAGCAATACCCTTGGCTTCACCTATGCACAAGAGACAACAAGGTATGTTGTTTCTTCTGCATGAGGGCTAATCATCAAGACTGCAAAAACCTGATGCAGCATTTGTATGTAGCGGTTTTGACAACTGGAAGAAAGCACTGGAAAAGTTCTCAAGCCACGAAAAAAACATCTTCACATGGAGCAGCCGTGTATGACGTAAACTGTAGGCAGTCTACAACGTCAGTGTATGCTCCAGTGACGTGTCAGCATGAAACAGAACAAAAGAAACACCTGATGAACGAACTAAAGAGCCTTTAGTTTCTCCTGCGTCAGGGTCGTGTCACGAGTTTGTCACGAGGCCTACGACGTTCGACCCAATCTAGGGTGGCGGAATTACTCATTTATTTTATTGTCGTTGCTGTTGTCGTGTATCCGTCCCTTAGTGTGGCTTGTGGTGCGGTTGCACCTTGGTGTAGTTCAGCTCAACATCGGTTTGCTTTCTCTCTCTCTCTCTCTCTCTAATTCCACCGCCCGTGCTATTTATCCTGCAGGTTCACGGGTGGCCGGTACCTTTCTCTCGAACTTTCTGTCTATCGGCCTCTCGCCTGTCTTTTTACCTGTCGCACGTGCTTCATTTCTTTTAGTTTTTAAGTATGCTCCACTCTGTGACGTAGGTGGCATGTTGGCCGCCATTGCTGAGGGAGGTTAGCTCATTCACTCGAGCGGAAGATGTCTCTGGGAGCGCCTGCCCGGGGTTGGTTCTTTACCGTATCTCGAAAGTACGTCCCTACTTTCAATTCCTGCGTCGGCCCGAGAAGGGC
>JAFLJL010003814.1:57068-82569 GCA_018398815.1 Conus ventricosus
GCACACAAGCACAAAGACACATACAGGTACGTGAACCTGCAAAGCCCAGTTCGCATGCACACACACACACACACACACACACATACTCACCAACATGCACATAAACATACAAATACACACACACACATTTGCGCATGCACTCACACACACACACACACACACACACACACACACACACACCGATGAAAAAATGTACAGACACATAAACATACACAGACGTAGTCATTCACAGACTCACACAGCTGTAAAACACACACACACACACACACACACACACACACAGCCTGCAATAGTGGCGCAACAGTATTAGGTATTCAAAGCCTGTCTAGCATGTTGGACTAATACGAAGGCAAGGCGTCTGCTGAGACTTGTTCAATAACCAACTCTCCTAACGCGTCTTTTTCATTTATTCATGTATTTTTGTCTGTCTGTCTATCTACCTGTAACTCTTTTTGTTTTGTGTAATCGTTTGTTTCTTCTTTTTCTTTCTTACTTCATGTAACAGCAACTCCTGCCAACTGTAGTCTCAGGGCTTAGTTGGTGAAACTGTAACTGAAACTGTAAGTCCATCCAGACGGGGAATTGTGACAGTATTGTTTAAGTGAATAAAGTGTGATATATTAGTCAGGTTTAATACACGAAGGTTCTATGGATCTCTGGAGGACCTCCGCCGGACGGCAGCCTTCATCAGTGCATCTGGGGTTCCTGTCTGAGCGAACGAAGAAGAAGAAGAAGAAGAATACACGAAGGTTATTGCTGTACTCACTCGCATATGCACCCACATGCAGCCATTAAACATTGCACTGTCTATGGAATAGGGCACAGGCGGCGGAAGCAGGGGGGGGGGGGCGGGGGGGCCATGCCCCCCTCTAGAAAAATTATTGGGGGGGCAGCCTTATATACTGCCCCCCCCCCCCCCCCTAATATTGAGCACCTCCAAAAAAATCACAGAGAGAGAGAGAGAGAGAGAGATGTTTGATGGTGCATCACCTTGTCGCCATACTTGTCATACTTCCTGTCAAACTCGCTCAGGAAAGATGTCAACACATTTCTCGGGAACCTCTCTGCAGCTGACCCACTTTGGTCACACATTACTGACCAGTACCTGACCAACATTGCCAAGAATGGCATATATGCTGATGCTATTGTGGTGCAAGCTATGGCGAGAATGATTGGTAGGGACATACACATCGTAACAAGTCAGCAAGACAGCTCCAGGATAGGCTACCTGATGAATAATATCTTGGCGGGAGACACTGAATCATCCCTTCCACCTGTTCTTATAGGACAAATAGGCGAGGAACATTTTGTGAGCCTAACACTTTATCAAACCAGGACAGTGAAATGATGAAGAAAAGGAGGAAGAAAGTGCTTCCTCATCTCCTACAGAAGGTGCATCAATCGTACAGTCTCCTCGTGACGACGCCAGCCGACCTGCGCAGTCTCCTCGTGATGACATTGACCGACCTGCTACTGTAAGAAAACCAAAATGTCAGTCTACTGTGTGCTGCAAGGACGCAGTCAACCCCTTTCAGCCACAGAGCGACACAGTCCTCTCCAAACTGACCAGGGTAAGTTCAGGAAGGCCCCGGTATTTCCAAAGATCTTGGTTCCAGCAATACCCTTGGCTTCACCTATGCACAAGAGACAACAAGGTATGTTGTTTCTTCTGCATGAGGGCTAATCATCAAGACTGCAAACCTGATGCAGCATTTGTATGTAGCGGTTTTGACAACTGGAAGAAAGCACTGGAAAAGTTCTCAAGCCACGAAAATCATCTTCACATGGAGCAGCCGTGTATGACGTAAACTGTAGGCAGTCTACAACGTCAGTGTATGCTCCAGTGACGTGTCAGCATGAAACAGAACAAAAGAAACACCTGATGAACGAACTAAAGAGCCTTCAGTTTCTCCTGCGTCAGGGTCTGTGTCACGAGTTTGTCACGAGGCCTACGACGTTCGACCCATCTAGGGTGGCGGAATTACTCATTTATTTATTGTCGTTGCTGTTGTCGTGTATCCGTCCCTTAGTGTGGCTTGTGGTGCGGTTGCACCTTGGTGTAGTTCAGCTCAACTTCGGTTTGCTTTCTCTCTCTCTCTCTCTCTCTAATTCCACCGCCCGTGCTATTCATCCTGCAGGTTCACGGGTGGCCGGTACCTTTCTCTCGAACTTTCTGTCTATCGGCCTCTCGCCTGTCTTTTTACCTGTCGCACGTGCTTCATTTCTTTTAGTTTGAAGTATGCTCACTCTGTGACGTAGGTGGCATGTTGGCCGCCATTGCTGAGGGAGGTTAGCTCTTCACTCGACGGAAGATGTCTCTGGAGCGCCTGCTCCGGTCTTGGTTCTCACCGTATCATCGAAATACAGTCCGTACTTTCATTCCTGCAGTCGGCCTGTAGGAGAGGGACATCACTTCTTCTGTTTCCGCATCTTCGCCTCGTCCTCTCGACTGACAGAGGGTAGAGAGGTCGTTTGACCGCTTCTTCTGGTCACCCACGGGTAGCTGTGTAAGCATCAGTTTTCGTGGTTTGTTTGTTTTGGTTTGTTGTTGTTAGCCGGCTTAGTCTTCTCTTTTGCGCAATTTTCTTTTGTTTTCGAAATTGTAAGAGTAATATTTTTGTGAGACCTTTTCTCTGGTTATTCATCTTTACCTGCCATTCTAAATTATTTCAAAATTCTTTCTCTATTTATGCATCTGGTGATGGGGTAGTCGGTGGGGATGGGGAGAGACCTGGTGATTCAGGGTTGGACTTGCTTGGTCTCGCTCGTCCCCTGTCACATTCGCCGGCCTCTTATCTTTCGGCCACCGTCTGTTTGTGTGTTGCAAGGAGACGAGTTTTATTTTGCGAGCGTGCGTACGCATGATTTGTCGTTCGGATGCGTGGTTGGAGTTTGTGTTATTTTGAAATGTGTTTAAATGTGACAATTAGGCCATTGAATTATTATTTGCAAATGTGGTGGCAGTTTAAGCGATGTCGTGTGTGTTGGTTTATTCTCTAAGAAAGGAAAATGTTAAACGTGAGGAGAGAAGGGTGAAGATAATTCATATTTGTTTTATACTGTTGATTTAATGCAGTCTTTTACTGCGTCATGTGGAAGACCTAGTGAACCTTCCTGATTCGATGGTTTTACTGTGTTATGCTCAGGTCTGTGTTGAGCTGGGATTATTGGTACATTTAATAGACTTCCCCTCGCCCATCATGCGAGTGGCTGTTAAATTTGACAGCATGGGACAGACGTACTGACGGCGGGGTTCCAGTACCCTTCTTCCTTCCTCCTTCCTTCTTCCTTCCCTCCCTTTCTTCTCACCTCCCAGCTACGTTTCTCCCTCCCCCTCCAGGGGCTTCACCTGGATACGGACTGGATGGTGCCTACGTGCTGGTTGAGGCCACGCTCTGGCTGAGCCCACGGACTGGATGGTGAACGTGCTGGTTGAGGCCACGCTCTGGCTGAGACCACGGACTGGAGGGGCACGCCTGGTCGAGGCTATGCCCGGGTCGGGAACCCGGACTGGTAGAGGAGCCCGCCGTCTTGACTGGCCGCCCGACCCGTACCAGGACCTCCAGTAACAGCGCCTCGTTTTCCTTTCCCCCCCCCCCCCCCCCCCCCCCCCCCCCCCCCATCCCCTCGGGAGCGCTCTTCACTGCCTGCTTGTGAGTCGAGGGCGTCGGCTTTGAGCGACTCCCTGCGAGAACCGACCCGGTCGGAGCACCTAGTGCGACAGGGTGCTCCAATAGGCTTGACAGAGGCAGGGGTGTGGACGCACTCCATGGTGTTAGGAGGAATCGATGCTGAAAATGTTTCTTTATAATTGTGTAGATGTTACATGTGCTGGAATGCTGTAATTGTGATTGTGTACGTCGTATGGTGAAATGTTTATTTATAATCGTGCATGTTGTGGGTGTTGGAGTGCTTGATTGTGATTGTGCATGTTGTGTGCGTTGGAATGCTTGATTGTGATCGTGCATGGTGTGTGTGTTGGAATGTTTATTTTGCTGGGTGAATAAATGGGGTTTGTATCGTAATCTTTCTTGTGTGGGCTCTTGCGAGGGCGTGTGAGGTCAGTCACTCCCTCACTCCACCTAGACCGATCCTGTCAGGGCAGACCTCCAGGGGTCGGTCGTGACAATTGTGGGGGCTCGTCCGGGATGTGAAGGGCTCTGGCTGTCTCTCTCTCGTTTCGCAAAGTACCTGTTTAGTTTTGTCTGTTTTGTATATGTTTAGTCAGTTTGTCGTGTTTGTTCGTGGGTGGTTGGCTGGGTGACTCTGCGTGAAGGGAGTCTTGTTGTGGCCTGAGGGAACATCCGCGTGACTGGGGGGTCGGGTCGAGACGAAGGGGAGTCGACCGCGTCCAGACCTCTTTCCGCCGGGTACCTCACGCAGGTACGGCCGTAAGTCTTGCCTTTCTGTTGCCGCTCAGTCTTCCATTCCTGTTTTGTATTTAGTCAGTTTTTTGTTTTTTTTTCTCTACCGGGTCATTGAGTACAGGGGTTGTATCAGACGTTAGTGTCCTTTTTTTCCTCTCTCCGGATTCCGTCTGCAGTTTGTTTGTTGTTTTTTTTTTCCGGCCAGCCCCACCGCACTGTTGCTAGTGCTGTAGAGCGCGGTGTTGCCAGAGTGGGGGCAGCCGGACATAGGTTTTTTTTTTTTTTTTTTCGGTGAGCCCCACCGCACTGTTGCTCGTGCTTTTAGAGCGCGGTGTTGCCAGAGGGAGCAGCCGGAACTTGTCCGCACACACGCACACACACACATACACACATATACACACGCCCCTAAAAATTTTTTTTTTTTTTCTAGTGGAATTGTTCTTTCCCCTGTATTTGAAAACCGTAGGATATTGTTGTCATGGCAACGTCCGGCGCTGGTGGTATGGCGACGCGTGCGTCGAAGAAGAAGGGTATTCAAAATGTTACTTGTAGTCCCACTATTAGTACCAGTACTTTGACTACGGTAACTTCTACTTATTCCAGTGCTGTAGCAGGTAGTCCAGTGAGTACTTATACTACCTCTTCGCTGGGGGTCTTCCTGTCGAGACCCGACTGGCACTTCCGCTCGGAAGCGTCAGAGCATAGCGAAGCAAACTATGGGCTTCTGTTGGGTCGCAGAGACCGAAAACTTTCTCCTCTCCAGGCTTCCCTCGTAAGGGGCAATGCCCAGAAGACTTTCCTTATGGGAAAGTCGAGACCCATGGGACGGGTCAGACGGGTCATCCTCCCGTGTCGGGAGTGGTGAACCCCGCTCAGGATATCACCTCTGCCTTATGTTTGGAGCGGCAGCGTAGTGAAGAGGCTGCTAGGCAGGAAGCTCTCCGTAGTGAAGGGCTGGCTAGGCAGGAAGCTCTCCGTAGGGAAGAGGCTGCTAGGCAGAAGCCCAGCGTAGGAAGAGGCAAGGCTTCCGTAGGGAAGAGCTCAGACGGATGGAGGCTCTGCGCAGAGAGGAGACTGACAGACAGGAAATTCTGCATAGGGAAGAGGCTATTCTGCGCAAGAGGAGGCTACTAGGCAGGAGGCTCTGCGTAGGGAAGAGCGCAGAGAGGAGGCTGCTAGACAGGAAGAACAGCGTAGGGAAGAGGCTGCCCTCCGTCGGGAGGAGTTAGATCAGCATAGGGAAGAGTTGGATCAGCGTAGAGAGGAGGCTGCAAGACAGGAGGCTCTGCGTAGGGAGGAGTTTGGAACAACTTCTTTCACGGTCTCCCCGCATCTGTAAATCGGGGGGGTTAATCACCAGGCAGGTGATAGGGTTAGAGGCCCAAAGTTAAAGCTTCCAGAGTTCAGACCTAGTGAGGACATTGATATGTTCCTGGAACATTTTGACAAGGTTGCTAGTTCATACCAATTGTCTGAGGAACAAAAGGCTATGCACCTTTTTTCTGGATTATCTGGTGCTGCAAGGAGTGTGTGCTCACTCTATAATGAATGCGCGTCTTATGCAGACTTTGCAGTTGCACTGCGTAAGCGTTTCCACCTTTCCCAGGGAGTACAGGAGGAAGTTTCAGGTCCATGAAGAGAATAAGACGAGACCTTCGTGCAGTTTGGTGATAGGCTGCGCAAACGCAGGTATTGGCGTCAGTTGGCAAGTTGGAGCTGGAGGATCTGATCCTCATTGAACAGCTCACCAACACTGTGTCCCCAGAGTTGAGGATCCGGATAGGCGAGACAGCACCTCAGGATTTCGCGGCTGCGATTCACACCGCTGGTGTTTGCTGAAGCTCGCAGGGCTTATGGGCATCGCCCAGATACGGAGAGGAAGCCCTCCACAGGGGTTTAGTGGCAATAAGGCGCCGACAACTGCTAGCGGGTGAACAAGGCAGACAGTTCATCGGGGACCTCAGCACCCCGGTTTTGTTTTCTTTGTGGTCGTCCCGGCCACATTAGGAAAGATTGCCCTAAAGCCGCTGGTAGTCATGGGGCTAGTCCTTTCCAGCATCCTCGCGCCTCGGCTAACGTGGGGTCCATCCAAGCTTCTGGTGGTACAGAGTGTCCAGTGTTTCTTTCTGTTGTTGGTTCCTCCCTTGGTCGACACCATTAGGGATTCGGGAGCATCAACGCTCTTTGTTGATAAGGATTTTAGTTTCCCCTAAGGCCCGGCGGGCGCCAGTTACGATGTGTGCGGGTTGGAGGCTGGTTTTACCTCCACCCGTCCTTCAGTACTCGTTTCTATCTCCACCCCCTACTTCTGTGGCGAAGTATGGGGCCCTCGCGGTGGAGCGGGCCTCTGTATTCCCTTATCATAGGGAATACTATCACCTTCGCAGACGGACGCAGTCAGTCCGTGTCTACGGATTTGCCCGTACAGGCGTGTGTGGGAGTCACCACACGCGCCAAAGCTAAGAAGCAGGAACAGGAATTGCGTCCCGTTTTTTCAGCCGATCTCTGACGAGGTTCGGCAAGGGCCGATCCTGCTAGCATTATCCGTCTTCAGGCCAGGGACTTGGATGTCCAACGCCTTCGACAACTTGTGGATCGTCCCGCTCAGTCTGCCCGACACGCCAAGGTGAGCTTCAAGCTCCACAAGGGGATCCTCTTTAGGGTTTTCACTCGGGCAGATCGTTGTGGCAAGCAGCTTGTGTTTCCCCAAAGCTTGAAGAATCTGTTCTCCGCAGGCCCACGATTCCCCCATGCAGGTCATATGGGCTCCAAGCGGACTCTCGAGCGAGTAAGCAGGACTTCTTCTGGCCAGGATGAACTCTCAGGTTAGGCAGTCTGCCGCAGTTGCGATGTCTGCCAACGGACAACGCCTAAGGTCGCTTGAAGCGTGTTCCCCTAGGGTCAGTGCCTCTGTTGGGGAGCCATTCAGCAGGTTGGGGTCGACCTGGTGGGACCCATTAAGCCACCGTCCGATCGCGGTCACGCTACAATTTGGTAGTGGTATTCTGCGAGTCGATACCCAGAGGCTGTCCCGCTTAGGACTATCGATGCCCCTACTGTTGCTGAATCTCTCAGGCATATTTGGACGCGCACTGGCGTGCCCAAGAAGAAGTACGGCCGGAAGTTTGTACTGGAGAGCGATCATCATCCTCTCCAGTGCCTGGACCGGATCCGGCCAGTTCAGTCGTCGACTCAGAGTTAGGCAGTGGAACTGCAGAGTCATGCGTTCACTTTCCGTCATATCAAGGGGTTCCTGTAATACGGATGCTGACTATCTTAGCCGAGCTCCGTAGTCAGCACATTGGAAAATCATCAAGAGACCCTTCCTCAACCAGGGTCATATCCCCTTTTGGTCTCTGTTCAGGTGTATGGCAGTTTTCACTTCAGTGATGTAACGGTAGTGAATCACCAATGTTCGATTGTTACTTTCATGGTTGAAGGTTTGCTTAGTTGTTGGATAAATTAGTATTATTATTTCTCGGTGTGATTCTATCGTAGAATGTTTGTATTGGATTTATCGTACTCTGTCGATCACAGAGGTTGGGTTCGGTCCCATGTTGTGAATTTGCACATGCGACAAGGTTCAAAGGGGCCTGTATCTCAGAGAAACAGATGCTTTTAGAAGGGGGGTTTGTCACGAGTTTGTCACGGGCCTACGACGTTCGACCCTTCTAGGTGGCGGAATTACTCATTTATTTATTGTCGTTGCTGTTGTCGTGTATCCGTCCCTTAGTGTGGCTTGTGTGCGGTTGCACCTGGTGTAGTTTCAGCTCAACTTCGGTTTGCTTTCCTACTCTCTCTCTCTCTAATTCCACCGCCCGTGCTTTCATCCTTGCAGGTTCACGGGGGCCGGTACCTTTCTCTCGAACTTTCTGTCTATCGGCCCCTCGCCTGTCTTTTAACTGTCGCACGTGCTTCATTCTTTTAGTTTGAAGTATGCTCACTCTGTGACGATAGGTGGCATTTGGCCGCCATTGCTGAGGGAGGTTAGCCTCTTCACTCGAGCGGAAGATGTCTCTGGAGCGCCTGCTCCGGTCTTGGTTCTTCACCGTATCATCGAAAGACAGTCGGTACTTTCAATTCCTGCAGTCGGCCTGTAGGAGAGGGACATCACTTCTTCGTTTCCGCTCTTCGCTCTGTCCTCTCGACTGGACAGAGGGTAGAGAGAGTCGTTTGACCCGCTTCTTCTGGGTCACCCACGGGTAGCTGGTAAGCATCAGTTTCGTGGTTGTTTGTTTTGGTTTTGTTGTTGTTTAGCCAGGCTTAGTCTTCTCTTTTGCGCAATTTTCTTTTGTTTTCGAAATTGTAAGAGTAATATTGTGTGAGACCTTTTCTCTGGTTAATTCAATCTTTAACCTGGCCATTCTAAATTATTTCCAAAATTCTTTCTCCTATTATGCATCTGGTGATGGCGGTAGTCGGTGGGGATGGGAGAGAACCTGGGGATTCAGGGTTGGAACTTGCTTGGTCTCGCTCGTCCGCCCCTGTCACATTCGCCGGCCTCTTATCTTTCGGCCACCGTCTGTTTGTGTGTGCAAGGAGAACGAGTTTTATGTTTGCGAGCGTGCGTACGCATGATTTGTCGTTCGGATGCGTGGTTGGAGATTTGTGTTATTTTGAAATGTGTTTATAAAATGTGACAATTAGGCCATTGAATTATTATTTGCAATTTGGTGGCAGTTATTAAGCGATGGTCGCTGTGTTGGGTTTTTTTCCTAAGAAAGGAAAATGTTAAACGTGAGTGAGAGAAGGGTGAAGATAATTCATATTTGTTTTATAACCTGTTGATTTAATGCAGTCTTTTACCTGCGTCATGTGAGAAGACCTAGTGAACCTTCCTGATTCGATGGGTTTACTGTGTTATGCTCAGGTCTGTGTTGAGCTGGGATTATTGGTACATTTAATAGACTTCCCCTCGCCCATCATGCGAGTGGGTGTAAGATTTGACAGCATGGGTCAGACTGTACTGACGGCGGGGTTCCAGTACCCTTCTTCCTTCCTCCTTCCTTCTTCTTCCCTCCCTTTCTTCTCTCCTCCCAGCTACGTTTCCCCTCCCCCCCCCCCGGGGGCTTCACCTGGAGTACGGACTGGATGGTGCTACGTGCTGGTTGAGGCACGCTCTGGCTGAGACCACGGACTGGATGGTGCCACGTGCTGGTTGAGGCCACGCTCTGGCTGAGACCACGGACTGGATGGTGCCACGCGCTGGTCGAGGCTACGCCCTGGTCGGGACCGCGGACTGGTAGAGGAGCCCGCCGTCTTGACTGGCCGGCCCTGACCCCGTCCAGGACCTCCAGTAACAGCGCCTCGTTTTCCTTTCCCCCCCCCCCCCCATCCCCTCCGGGACGCGCTCTTCACTGCCTGCTTGTGAGTCGAGGGCGTCGGCTTTGAGCGACTCCCTGCGAGAACCGACCCGGCTCGGAGCACCTAGTGCGACAGGGTGCTCCCAATAGGCTTGACAGAGGCAGGGGTGTGGACGCACTCCATGGTGTTAGGAGGGAAACGATGCTGAAAATGTTTCTTTATAATTGTGTATATGTTACATGTGCTGGAATGCTGTAATTGTGATTAGTGTACGTCGTATGGTGAAATGTTTATTTATAATCGTGCATGTTGTGGGGTTGGAGTGCTTGGTTGTGATTGTGCATGTTGTGTGCGTTGGAATGCTTGATTGTGATCGTGCATGGTGTGTGTGTTGGAATGTTTATTTTGCTGGTGTGAATAAATGGGGTGTTGTATCGTAATCTTTCTTGTGTGGGCTCTTGCGAGGCGTGTGAGGTCAGTCACTCCCTTCACTCCCACCTAGACCGATCCTGTCAGGGCAGACCTCCAGGGGTCGGTCGTGACAGTCTGCCTCTCCGTGGACATGACGAGCAGGAAGGCAACCTTCAACAGCTGTTCAAGTTCTGCTTTGGAGAGGGCTGCAAGGAAAAAACAAAACACAGGTTCAAAATATCTGTCACATGATATTGTCAACGAGATCCTCAGGATTATGGCACATAAAGTCTTGCGATCTGTTGTACGTGAAATCAGAGAAGCAAATTTGGGTTTTTCGATACCAGCTGACGAAACCCGTGATGTTGCAAACAGGGAGCAGGTTGTAATTTGCATAAGATGGGTAACTGAGCAGTTTGAAGTCATAGAGGAGCCTGTGGGACTGGTGCATGTTGACAATACCTGTGCTGAGACCATTTTTAATGCGCTAAAGGATTGCTTGATCAGGCTGGACTTGCGCCTACGACGGGGCCAGTAATTTTCACGGTCACGTTTCAGGAGTTGCAAAACGGTTCCAAGATGAGGTCCGTCAGCAGTGTCCGTACACTGTTTGGCACACTCAGTCAACCTTGTGTTACAAGAGGCTTCCAGAAAGGTCAAAGTAATAAAAGATGCCCTTGACTTTGCCACAGAGGTCATTCAGTTGATCAAATTATCACCAAAACGACAGATCTTTTTTGAAACAATCCAACATGAAACATCAACTTCGTGCAGCCCGTCCATTAAACCACTGTGTTCGAACAAGAGCTTTTGAATCTCTCATTGAGAACTATGAGGCTTTGCAAGAAACACTTGAACTATAGTCTCACAAGGACATGATGAGTATGCCAGGATGGCATCCGGCTCTAGCACTTATGCAGCATTCTCCGACCTGTCTTGGGCTCTCACATTCATGGGATGACTTTTGCTGTGACTGAAGAGCAGCGACTGCTGATCAAAAGGAACAAACGACCTGTTGATGCAACAAACGCTGCAAACCTCTGTCAGGGAACGATTGAAAGTAATGCGCCAGGAAACGGTTCCAGACGTTTTTTGCCACGTCTCAACCATGGGCTGCAAACGTGTGAGAGATGAGCCCCGCATTCCGATACAGAGACACGCTCCATAAAGACTTTTGATGAGAGTGCACCCCAGGGTCCACAGCAACTCTGACACACCTTCTGCTTATTACAGACAGCCAGTACTAGAGGCTATGACAACGTCAAAGAGCATATACAGCGCAGTGATTTCACAAGAAAGTCTTAATTGCCAAGGAAGATTAAAATTTCCTTGGTGACGGAAGCAGCAGGAAAGAACCAGAAATACCACAAGAGATCAAAGACACAAATTCGCGGACATTGACATGGACAGACACAAAACTCAAAACACAGTTTGGCCAATCCTTCCACATGCTCTGGGGGACACAAGAAGTCCATCTTTGCAGGCCACAGCAAAAGAACTGACACTTCTGACACTGTTAAAAGAATTTGAGTGAGGTAACAAACTAATCAGGCTGAACATTACCAAGTCCAGTTACAGCATCAACATCTTGAACTCAGTTTTCTGCCTTGAAGCGGGTCAAAAATACTTTCCATAAAGCACTATGACTCAGGAGCGTCCTAAACAACTATCTCTCATTATGCATGTGGTTACAAAGACAAAAGTAGATCATCTCATTCTCGCTGGACATTTTTTTTCCGAGTTTCGTTTGTAGAAACGAACGACGTCAAAGTTACCTTTCGGAAAATTAAATGTGTAAAGGTGTAACCTCCCAGCAGTTGGTGTAACCTGCTAATGCACAAGACTGTGAACAACCGTGGTTGACTTTAGTAACTGCATTTAATACGGTTCCTAATGTCCATTCAATATATGAAGAGAAGGTGAGTTATAACGTTATGCCGTCAGAAAGTCTGACAGTTGTCCCTCTCTCTCTCTCTCTCTCTCTCTCTCTCTCCTCTCTCTCTCCTCTCTCGGCGTCGCGACTCACTCTCTCACTCTCCTCCTGCTCTCTTCCTACTCTCTCCTCTCTCTCTCTCTCCTCTCTCTCTCACTCACAGTTTCTGCAACGTTTTAATTGCAGCTATACAGAATGTATTTCAGTGTGGTGTGCGTGTGTGTGTGGAGTGTGTGTGTGGTGTGTGGTTGTGTGTGTGTGTGTGTGTGTGTGTTGTGTGTGTGAGTGTGTTTGTTTCGTCACAAACATCAAAGCAAAAATAGCTATAGGACGGAAATAATTTCAACGAACTAACGAACGAAGTTTATTGATGTTAGGCTGTAAAATACCCATTAAGCAAATCGACGGCGATGGACAAAACAACAAACACGACTCAATTTCGATTTCTTTAACAATGGAAACACAGCAAAGTCCTTTTTCTTTCACTTTACATGATGAATTTGAGAACGAGAACATGTCACTGGTATTCACTGTCAGTTCAGCAGACGACGGTCACTCCCAGGTCAAACTGGATCAGTCAGTGGACAGCGTGCAGGCGCCATAGAGCACATTCATGGTCTCTGTTGAGCTTCGTGTTGCCGAAGCGTCTACCTTTTCCGAAGTCAGGCCAATTTAAACACTCAAGTGGAGATTCCTCCCGATACATGTGTCATTTCTACCTGCTTGTCAAAACAAGAATAAGCAGTTTGTCGTTCCGAACAAACGAATTCGCAGGAATATTCTAGCACGACGTCGACCTAGTATTCCACACAGGCAGCAGAGAACAGGGAAAGGGGCATTCTGGCCACTTCCGCCCTCACTCAGTTGGGCGAAAGTAACCAGAATGCCCTTTCCCCTGTTCTCTGACAAGTAAGAGTAATACTGTAGTAGGGTTATCCGTTTCCAATCAAATAAACTAAATTTTTCAGAGATTAGCCAGGACTGAACACATTCCCATAAGATCACGCAGGGAAAAGCATTGTGTCTGAAGACGCGCCCATAACACTGTGTGGTGCACCAGGCTATCCGATTTACTTCGTCTGTATGTTAAAATCAGAGTGGGGAGAGAGAGAGAAACCCAAAGGATAAGTTGCCCTCAAACAGACAACAGAGAAGAGAAGACAGAGAGACAGACACACACACACACAACACTCACACACACACTACACACACACAACACACACACACACACACACACACACACAACTTCTTCGCAGTACTTTTCCTGTGTCACTTCCTGACTGCTGTCTACCTCCCTCCTTCCTCTCTTCCACACATGCACCCCCAACCCCCCACCACCACCTCCGCACCCCCCCCACGCCCCCGACACACACACACATACACACACACACACACAAACACACACACACAGACGACAGACAGCAGGACAGACACTCATACACGCGCGCGCAGCGCACCTCACACCTGCTGCAAACTGAGAGGCTAAAAAAATCAATACTGCCGCCCGTTTTTTGAGACCTCTCCCTCCCCTCCCTCCCTCCCCCCACTCCCTCACGCCGGTCCAGCTGCATTGCATATATTCAATCATTTTTCACAGCGCTCAATGACTATTAACTCAACACCGGTTACATCATTCTTCTACTGACTGCCGACTGTAGGACGTTTTTATGCGCTGTGTAAAAAATTGGGCTTGGTGTAGATATTCGAAAATGGTGAGCCGTTTTTACTGAGGAACAGAATTGTGCTATTCAAGATCACAAGTTTTACTTTAACTGCATGTTAGAGTATTTGTTTAAAAAAAGAATCAGGAGAAGCATGATTCGTAACTGGCCGAAACCGAAAAGAAAGTATTGGCTTTCCTATAGGGTGGAGAAAAAGAAAAAATGAACCGACTGCTTTGGAAGAATGAACGCTATCTTTAAAACAAGTTTGTTGTTCAAGTACATTGAAAAAGACATTACCCGAACAAGATGAGCTAATTATAATAAGGTTTTAAAACTGTTGATGAGATGCTTTGAATGGGGGGTAAAAGCGGCGCTATGTTGAATAAAACAAAATAAAAGCAAAAAATTCAATCACGCGTTGATTTTTTTGGGCGGTGCATGAACAGCCCAAGTCCATGTTTAAAAAAACAAAAAACCATCAAACATGCGTTTATTTCTTAAGACGCAGGTGAACAAGTCCTGATTCCGTATGCTAGGAAACTCATTCAACTTTCTGTGTGTTTTTTTATAACTATCCTAAATTTCCACAAGCTCGGAATCAGAAAAAATGAACTGTGTAGTCAAACGCCAAAAACCATTATTAAACTTATGCATCTAGATGGCGATTTACGGGGTTCTGGCAAAACTAGATAGGGTTAGGCAACCTTAGTACATCTACAGCTATGGAGAGGAGTATGTGTGGCCAGCACTCTCTTCATATAAATGCTCCAAAAACAATGACGGATGTACTACAACGAGGGCGATTAGGAGCCGCCATAAAAGCTTGGCTACAGCAGATAATTGCTGTAACACTCTCCCAGCCAGCTGCAAGCCCGGTTGAAGAAAAAGAAAGCACAGCAAACTAGGCCAAACAACCCTATGTATCGCTTGCCGCAAAGACTTCAGCACCGACAAAGCTTGGTGGCAAACTAGGACCAAACGACCTAATTGATCGCTTGACTACAAGCGCGGCAGCACCAGCAAAGCTCACGGCAAAACTAGGCCAAACTAACCCTATGTTGATCCATGGGGTTGATGAGGTTGCGCGACGAGACACAGCCTGTGATAGTCACAAAGCAAGAAGGGCCCTAGGATTTTCTATAGTTGGGGGGGTGGGGGGGGGGGTGTGTTTTTGCCTACCCACGCACCCACGTCCCCCCACCCCCACCCCTGGACTGACTCAAAAATTTTGTTTTTTGGGGGGGGGGTGTTTGTTTTTGTTATGTCCGTGCCCCCACCATGCACACCCCCCACCCCACCCCCGCACCCCACGTCTGCCACACACTCAAGTTCCTTCTAAGTTTATTTAACAAGTTTATTCTCAAGTTTCTTACTTAATTACTTCTATTGCCCTTAAGCCCATTCTCAAGAATCCCCAAGTTTTTAATAGTTCTTAATAAGTTCTTGATTAAAAAACAAGTGTCTAAGTAATTCCTTAATAAGTTTTCTTGGAAAATTTCCTTGATTCAGTCATCCTATTAAGTACAACTAGTGTCTTATTAAGTTATCTTAATAATACAAAAAAAACAAGCAATGTTTTTATCTTACATAGTAAATGTCTAAGATAGTACACACACGCCTCAAAAAAACGTGTCATCGTTGAGATGTCCTTGCTCAGCGTTTCTCTGCATAGATCGTAAGGAAGGTCTTACAACCAAAAGCAACCACAGTGATTACAATTCAGGTCTATGGGAAATTCATTTATTAGACTCTATGTCTTTAATTATTGACTTTAAAATCATTTTATAATACGCCATGATCTAATTTTTATAAAAAAAATTAAAATATTATTCCATTAAAAATGGATCAAAATGATGCTATGTATTGGCGGTTTTGGCGTGCAGTTGTCTTTTTCTGTATTTAACGGTTCAGGTTGTTAACTTCTTTCGAGTTTCTGTTTGCCATTGAGTATATATTTTATAGCCATAATAACTGCCCCCAACAGCAGCAAGGCCCAAAAATGGCAACAGTTTTAAGTCAAAATTCCATGAAGACTTTGGGCCCTTGTATCCAAATGGAGTTTTTTTTATAGCTGCTTGAATCAACTTTGTTCTGGCGCTGGCGGTGTATGTTTCCATAACGCTGTAACATTAATTTTTTTTGTCTGTCCACACTGCTAATTTTTTTCTGCTTCAACAACGCCCAGGATTTTTAATGGACTCCACCTGTTCAGATGTTTCTGATGATTTTCTGGCTTGGTTACTTTCTCCACCTGGTTCAGTGTTTTCTGGTTCTGCAGATTTCTTTTCTAGATCGTCATTTTGTGAAGGGAAATAAAATCTATAAGATTATAAGTATTAATCCCATGATTAATGCGATAACAATGTTCCAAATCTATAGTATAAATCACATCCAATAGACTCTAATGACTTATGTTAAAACTGGATCTTGCGTTAAAACTACTTAAGATCTTGTTCATAATCAAAGGGGCAAATCTACTGACAAGTTTTAGTGTCCAAACAAAGAACCGTTTGCCCACACTTTTCACCATTCTAGACCCTAGCAGCGCTCCATACCTGTTATGATACTTTAAATGTCTTGCGGCACAACTGTTTGAATGCTGTTTCATGCTGAAATCAGATCCGAGGAACTTATTTGTTTCCCCACATTCAGCCAAATGAATACAGGCCTCTCCTTTTTGGGCAAAAATAGCTTGATCAACAACTTCGGTCATTCATAAGTTCAGGAAGGTTTAGGCTGCCTTGTAGCTGTAGAAATCATCGCTGTTCATGTTTATTGTATAAATTATAATTATTTTATTTTTAAAAAATGAGCACCGAAAAAACTATTGCTAACCTTGATACCATTCTGCTGTTATTGGAGTCTAAGTTAAGGATACTCAAATGCTAGGGGAAAAAGCTTTGTTAAAAATAAAACCGGCAGATTCTTGGCAAACTAGACTTTGAGGATTCAGCAAAGCTGATTGCTAACATTGCAGCTTCGGGTTGGCCTCGAAGATTATTCCTATTAAAGCAAGGAAAAATTCCAGAGAATCTAAATATGTAAAAAAAATACATTATAAAAAATGGCTTCACTCCAATAATGAAGGCCGCGCTGTGGTGAATGCGCTGCATTGTAGCGGAAGAAATATCGCATTTAGTAAACTGCGGGATGACGGCGAGAGAAAAAGAACATAACAAAGCTATGGACAACTAGCAGCTGCACAAGACGCCTATGAAAGGCAGAGACTTGAGCAGTTAGATTTTAATAATGACACACTGAAACAACAGGGGTCATGCAGCTTCACATTTAAAAATGGTTGACCAAGCAATAAAAAGAAAATTCTAAAAAATCTAGTAACCGCAAACCAGTCCAGACATTGCCCCCCACCAAATTCAGTGACTTTTATCAACCATCAGAAAAAACAAAAGATGCAAGAAATCGCGTTTTGGGAGGTGGATGACTGTTGTTTATTTGTTGCGCAATAATGATGGTGAATAAAAATGAACAAAATCTTATTATTCGCCAATAGGATATTGGAAGGGAATAACAGCATACAAAAGCTAGCCAAGCAGCTGGAGTCAGTGATCAAACAGCAAAGGAAGGTTATCTAAACAACAATTTGGCAAATTAAATACCTGCCTCCAAGACGAATATCAGAGACCACACTATGTTAATACAACTCCACGACACCCATCAAATCGGATCGTCTATATTTTACCCTCTGAAACGATTAGTACGAAAAAGAATTTAATTACGCAACTCACAGTCAATGACAGGTTTTTTTTCTTCAAGATACAAAGATTCGAACCATAACACAAAAGAGTTGCTTTCAGCTGTTGCTTTCGTCCCCAATACAGCAGATAAACCAGCGAGGGTCCTTTAAACTTATCCTCGCATGAATCAAGTCGATGATGGAAAAGAATATTAAGGCCAAGTGAATCAATTATTGATGAAACAAAGAGTTCCCATTAAAGGGAGGCACTACCAGGAGTTCATAGGATCACTAGGCTTTAGTTGAAAACTTTAAACAAACAGTTAGCCCGAAAGACATTTTTTCCTACAAGTTATCACAAGAGAGCTTGATTGACAATTCTCGCAACACAGAATGGTTAAAACTGCCCTCAGTTTTGCGCGCAATGAATAATGAAGATTTAAAGGGCTAAAACCCCAGTACAAGCAATCAAAAGAAAAACAATAAATGTTGCTGAATGAGAGTCTTCATCCGGCAAACTATAACCATTTGATTGAAAGTAAGGTACCTTTTATTTACCCGGGGAAAGCAGAAGGGGAACTCGCATCTTGGCAACTGATTCGGTTTGGAGTGTAGATCCATAAGAAATAAAAGAATTGTAAAAATGAATCCGCCCCGTGTATAAATTAACGAGAAACTGACACAACAAAACAACCTAGCTCCTCAAAGATCTTTAGTGAGGAAGAACGGCAGATAATTCCGCCAGAACACAGTTCCGCTTTAATTAATATACGGGATCTCTCCAGTGCCCAATTGCATATGAAAACCTGGATTAACAAACACCTCGTTTTTTGTGTTTGTCTATCTAACGACCATCTATTACAATACTGTTGTGTTGGATCTCATGTAGAATAGATCGGCAGTTTTACGAATGTCCATTATGAAAAGTCTATATTGCCAAAACAATGCTCTTTGTATTTGACATGTTATAAGTTTGACTGCACAACGCTGCGAGATATTCCCTTTGCATTCTTTAATGATTTCACCTGGCTCGAATTACAGAACATATTTTGCCTTAACCACATACTCCTATGATCACCTTTCCAGAATAATACATCCTTCATCTTTCCTAAAACCTTCTTGTTAGTAATAGAATGCAAAGGCGAATCTTTAGGGTAATCATATGATCATACCATCCTGCATGCCCTTTAGCCACTTTTCGTTTTCGCCATGTCTTTATAGATGTCTTCAGTAGGAATATCCTATAACTAAAACTAACTGTCTCTGTGTAAAGTACTCTGGACTCAGATACGAGGGCTTAAATAGTCATAAAGAAACTCCTAACATCAAACGCATTGATAATTCTAAAACAGATTAAACCCAATAAATACCGTTTTGTCTAATGTGACTTTCTTTTGTTTTTCATCAATAGGCCAAAAAAGCAGATCATGAAATCTTCTAAAGTCCTGATAATAGTTTTTGAAGTTCAGCGTAATTGCTTTCGTTCTCGTCTGGTGACCAATTCTGACATCTTTAACGCTTGTGCGTATTCTCCATAGTCTTTATCCGAAACAACTGTTGTTCATCAACATGAAAAAGTCTTTTCAGAAGCTCAGCGGAATAGTTCAGAGATCTGAGTTCATCATGATGTATGGTATTCATGAACTGTTTCATTGAATCGAAAGCAATTACGCGATGAACAGCCTGTCCAACTTTAAACATGACTTAAATAAAAATTGAAAGAAGGCTGTAAATACAGACATAATTTTTTTTGTGCCTCGTAAGATAAGTCACCAAGTTTTAAGGCGGCTCTCTGGATCCATCTTTAACTTTCTGCTGCTAATTGGAAATCATTATGCTGCATGGAGTTCATGAGGATATTCCTAAGTCAAACTTCAAAAAGCAACCACCGCTGTTAGAACAGTCGTTACAACTGTTCCAACCCACTTTTAATGCTTTTGAATAATAATTCGTACTCTGAGTACAATAAAATTGACGTGAATGGAAGTGAATGCGCCATTGCCATCCATAAACAAGAATGTTTGGCATCTAATACATAAGATAGTTAGCCTTTTACTTTGATCATAGTCGTCCAAGTATTTGTTGTTTGCTTTACAGTATTATGGCGACGGCCATACTAAATCCTCACGCAATCCGTTATCAATCATCTGAATCATTGGTAGGTCAGACAATAAATCAATCTGTACTCCAGTAAACTTTAAGAAAGCGTCCCCACGCATCCCGGGCGCAGAAATGTAATGAGCAGGATCCAAACTGTAATGTTTCTGCAGGTCTTTCTGTAATTTTCAAAGACGTCCGCCAACAAACATACATCTGCCATTAAATAGGAGTCATGATAGTCTCCCATCGTTTTACAATCTAACTTCTGCCACGCATCTTGAGCATGCTGGTAATCGGAGTCGCTGATTCCTTTCCTCTAAGACTAGAAAAGAACGCGCCTTTAGGAGGAAGTGTATCTTCGTCAAACCTTTCCCAACTGTTCATGTACTCATAAGGATAAACGCCCTTTCTAACGAGAGTTGGGTCAAAATATTCTTCTGTTATTGGGCAGGACTTTAAGGACATAGTTTAGTGCCTCTAATGAACCAATCATGTGCTGCATAGAGTCATAAAAAGACATGTTATTTAAAGTGGGAAAAACATGTACTTTTTCTGATGACTGTGCAATGCATGCTACCTGAAGGCGCTGGTTACTGCTTGCAATATAAGATGAGAGTCGTAACCTCGCAAGTTATGAAAGAAGATGGGCAGCTTCCATGTCTTTGGTTCAAACTTTAGTTGAAGATTGCATTTACTGTGCGCCCGCACCTCTAAACTTCCCACTAATGTGATCATGGTCTCTTACTGTGGGGTTTACACTCTTGGGCGTTAGCTCTAAACCGCAAAATCCAACAATGTGTGGCTGAGTCATACTGGTTGTTGGTCTTCAGGCGCCATTATGATTTCAGATAGGTTTAGATTATTAGAACAGGCGTTACGCACTTGCTGCATGCGTTTTTTAAGAATGTTTCTGCAGCATCTGGTCCTCTATATAATTCTGTTCTGAATAAACGCCATCCGACCTAACAATAATGAAGGCAAATGAACAAATCTGATGATTACTCATTAAGACTGTTTTTCGAAGTTTTTGTGGTGCTGGCCCTTCATAAGGAACAATAAGCGACTCGAAGTCTGCGTAAACTACGTATGGACTTGTTTGCAGCCGTTTCCAGTTCTTAAAACTAACTTTAGATCCTGGCGGGGGCGTAGTTAGTTCTGTCTTACAGTCTACAGAACTTTTACAATGTTTTATATGTTCACTCGCAGCTTGCACAGATGGAATTCTTGTTAAACATTTTCTGCAGAATTCTTGTTTGCTATGTTTGTTTGTAGTATAACTCAATAATCTACTCATTGTGCGTATCAATGTGTAATGGGGTAGCCCCGCTGGTGAAAACATTGGGGTAATCCACATGATTTTTGGGCTGGTTCGCCTATTTTTGGACTGTTCTTTGAAAACTTTAATTGGCACCAATTTTTTTCCCCTCCCCATGGTATACTTTAACAGTTTTTGTTTTTTTTGCTCTTCAAACTGATAAATTTTGGTCTACACAAACGGGAAAAGGGAATTCCATTGAATTAAGATTTTTGGTGTATTGCCGAAGTTAGTCCCTCTCTTCGTGTTCGCGACATGATCAGCCTTGAAAGAACACACCACAGAACTTTTGTCGCTGAATTCTTTATTTTTTAAAACTGCCTTTTAAAACCCAACTCCGGGTAGGGGAATGTAAGCCTTGCCACAATCGTGCATATTTAGCCGGGGGGGGGGGGGTTTTAATCAAATCTCTAAACTTCGCCCCCGACCAACCAACCTCCATTTTAGCTTCTTCACGGCAGCGTCCAAACTGTGTAACAGTTCGTCTCCCCAAACCGGGTGAATCATTACGAAAAAGAATAGCTGTTGTTAGTCAGACCCAGACTTCTAGATTTTCTTCGTTTATTTTTACATATAAATTTAAAAACGCAAAAATTACTTTAACCGGGGTCATTGTTATTTATTTTGGAACTTGAGAAATAGCATGAACAACACTTGCCTGTACGTTTTTTGGGGCAAGACTTCTAAATCAATATCATTCAGGCTCTTGATAAACGCCCTCTCGACATTCCTTCAAAAATTCGTCTTGTCCTTCATATACTTGGGCCATCGTCTTTTTTTTCTAAGCCAAAAAATTTTTTAAATTAAAAAAAATACTTTTTCAAACCAATATCAGGGTTTTTTTTTTGCGCTTGGACTCATAAACTAAATTTAAAAACACCTTTTTGGGTGTTGTTAATGTGACTTTTTTAGAACAGAGTTTAATGTCCGTTTACTTTTTTAAGCTTTTCCTTTTTTATCTCCCGGGGGTCGGGCTTTTTGAGAAAAACGTCACCCCCTTTTTCTTTGAAGATCAAATTTTTGTTTTTTGTAATCAAAATCAGCCTGTAAACGTTAAAAATTTTTTCACCTGATTTTTTTGAGTCAACTAGCGCTTTATTTTTTTGTCAGTTTAAACGAGCAAGTTTAGCTGTTTTTATTGAACCAAGCTTTTTTGCTTTTGGAGTTTAGTTTTTATTTTTTTGCGGCGGCACCTACACAATGAACACAGGCCAAGAGCTAAAACAAACCCCTAAGGAAAACTGGGGGTGCCCCCTAGCCCTTGTAAGAGACCAACACTGTTTCCGCTGTTTAAAGCACTTATGTTGATGCCCAGATTAACATAAGTAACACTTTAAAGGCAGCAGAATACCTTCTTTTTGGTTTGCTGTATTTTGAAAGGTCTTGCTCAGTACTTGCTGCTTTTTGTGTAATGTTTGTTAATCTAAAGGTTTTTTTTAGGGTTTTCTACTATCTCTTCTTTTGGGGGCGCTGTGGGACATTTTATAAACTTTAACAACTCTTTTTATAAAATAAAAATAATTTATATTGATATCTTTTTAAACTGTTATTTCAATATTCAGCTGCCATCATATATTAAAAACAAATGTACATTAAGCGGTTTTTTCGCTTCTTCTTCTTATCAATTTGAAAATTTTTTTACTCTCTCACACCCCCTCCCGCTTCCTCAACTGATTATCCTCTGTTGACCTTAGGTAAACCATAAACCCTATTTTTTTTGTTAAATAACATCAAGTCTTACACGTGAAGTGTAGACTTTACCACAAGGTCAACTTTGGATTTCACACCCCCCCCCAAACAGTTTCTTATTTTTATCAAAAAGCTGATAAGGTTAAAGCCCGCTAGCAAGATTTGGTTTGGGCTGCCCCAAACGAACATTGTACTTTCGTTATTTTTGATTAAAAAACTTTCACTTCCTCTTTTTTAAAGGTTCTTTACTTCACACGCAAAAAAATACCTTTAAGCGATCTTCTGCGACACTAAAACTAAAATTCCAAAAGTCTGCCCTGCTTTTTGGGTATGTTTTATGATGAATCACCTTTTGTAAATATTGCTAATTTTTTACGTATTTTGCTCAACCGCCTTGCTAAATTAGGGGTTTCTAACAACGCAAACTCTAACGAGATGTCAGAAATGCTGTACATTGCTTCGGTGTCTGTTGATCTGATAACACGTTTTTATTCGTAAAAGTTAGTTCATATGACAGTCGTCCCTTTTTAAAGCTCCTTGAAATATGGCGCTGCGCTTTTAACAAATCAAAAACAAGGAAGGAAAAGCGATTTCCCAAAAAGCAAAATTTACGGCTGCATACTTTTGCCGTCTTTTTATCTTCAGCGCCCCATTTTATGTTTATGCTTCTTTATTTTCGATTTCCCTTAAACGCAAGACAGCCCTTTCATTCCCGTTACATAGATCAAATAGGTTTTTAAAAAAAGCTGCATTGTGTAAAGAAAATATTTCTTGCCCCTCAAGTTTTATAGAAATTTTCTTAACAATTCCCCCCCCAAATTCGGACAACGTCCTTTTGTGTCTGTTTTTTTTGAATCGAGTACTATTTTGAAAAATAAACCGCAGGCCCCCGGCACAATCACTTTATCTGCTCCTAGTCCGGAATTTGACGTAAGAATTTGATCTGCACAAATAAGGGTTTTTTGGAACTAATATCCGTTTAAATTTTCCCCTTCACCCAAAAGGGTTCTTTCAGTCTTCTATCGGGTCAAGAAACGAGCCATATGCATGTAACATTTTTTTAAAAAAACAAAATAAAAAAAATTTAAATTTTTAAAGAAACATGGCAGGGATTGAAGATGAAGTTATAGTTTTGTCGGGAGACGACATGATGTTCCCCTTGGGGGCGGCATCGCTCGGGGCCTCATTTCATGATGAATTTAGCAAAATCGGGGGTACATTACCAACAAGCCGGATAAATTTAAAAAGAAAGTAAAAGGGCCCGATCATTATACCAAAGTTTAGGCCAAGAACCTCCCCAATTTAAGACCCCAATGATTTTTAAGTAAAAAATACCATTTGTTTGTGAGGAGCGACCAAGGCAACTTGTTCACTTACAACAAAAAAACCCCCAAAATTTTAGCCGTGGTTTAAATTTAAAAAAGGGCCCGTGTGAAAATCAAAACGCCTTGGCCTTGTTAGGCCAAAATTAAGGCGGAGGCAGTTTCTAAAATTCAAAACACACTGCAAGAACTCCCGACAGATAACCAAATGCAAAACATGGAACTTAAAGAATTAAATCAATCAGCAGGTGAATTAATAAATGTAATAGAAGCAGAATCCATTTTTCAGAAGAAACAGCGTTAAAGACAATACACGACTCACCGCTACCCATGCGAGAAATAGAGGCCCTTAAATCATGCTTTAAGAACCATCAGAGGCGAATTAACAAACAATTTAGCAAAACTAGGTGAACTAGATGGGCATATAAGAAGAGAAAAAGAAAAACTCGTTGAGGCTGATGACGCCAACTTAGGCATGATATTAAAGAAAGAATAGCCCAAAGACTAAAAGATCTTGAACAAAAAAAGATCAGCAAGACTAGAAGGGGCTGACTACTAACCGAAAACCAATTACGAACTCAAGTGAATAGAATAAGAGAAACTATCCGAAAAATTTTATATGAAGACACAACGCTAGCAGAACGAATCCGAACACGTTTAGAGAGCAAGGAGTCACATTAGTAAGCGTTATAACAGCCTTAGGATTTGCAATAAGTACACTGGTGTTGGCTATTACAGGCGGCGGTGGAGGTCAAAGTCCAGTGCCTCCGCCGCCATCGCCTCCACCTGATAAATCATGGTAAAAAAACAGCTTGATCATCTTGCGAATTTATTAAAAAAATTAGCTGGTAAAGCCGTGGACGCTTTACCAGGAATATTGGGAGTATTGTCAGCTGGCTTTTATCTACTGCAAGCAAAGTAGTTGGCTTTTTGGCCGAGCACTTATGGACATTAGTTCTCTTAATAGTTGGGTTAATTTTTAGTAAGATAAAGACCAAGTAATCCTAGGCCAGTTAATCCAAGAACAAGCGCTGTCTTTTCATATTCATGGTCATCGCGAACAGAGTCTGCGAGCTTTGCTGAGTCTTCAATGACTTTGGGGTTGACTTCGGGAATTAGATGACTTAATCTTGGGTGTTCTTTTATTGTTTGTAATATTACTAGCTCAGAATTTATGTCGTTTTTTCCCAACCTTCTGTTCTTTGCCTGCTATAAGAATTTCATTATTATAGTTTATTATTATTCCTACCTGGAGTCTGAGGTCAGAAGGCAGCATGTATAAACCAGTGCCAACGGCAAAGTCTACTTTCGATCTTGCGTATTGTAAAACATGTTGGTACCTTTGAATACTTGAAGGTAAATCAACTGTAGAATTAATAGCGTCCTCTAAATTTGCTAAGTATTTTTTGCGCGTCAAAGCCAGTAGAAGGATCAGTTATGCTTGATCTTGCCTGTGCTTGCGACCCTAGCAAACACCAAACGTAAGTACGAATAGAGTCGTTTATTCGTTCTATTCCCGCCCTAGTTAGGCCCTTAGAAGTGTCTAAGATAAATGTTGTCCATGCTGTTTTATGCTCTTGCTCATGGGCCAGGGCTGAACAATTTTGAAAGGAGGTTCAAGACATATTTATACTTTCTGTGCGTGCCCCGAAAATAAGGGGTGCCTAGCCTGATCAAGATCCAACTTTTCTAAAGTCCAAAA